>PQWD01007939.1:0-62303 GCA_019425675.1 Leucinodes orbonalis
ATGAATAAGTTATCGAGCGTTAGAATAAACTATAATAAATAACATACGAACAGTCTATAAAATGAAAATAAAATAGTTAACAATCATATAAAAACGTAGAGCAAACTTATGTTATCTGTTACAAAATCTTATAATATTTAATGTGTAATATTAAAATTTCAAAAAACCTTAAATATTTAAAAAATAGGACGCACTTGAATGAAGACGAAAAATTATAATATGTAGGCTAACTTTATATAATATACAAAAAAAATTTTGCTGTCGCTGCTACCAGGGTTAAGACGCATCAGACAAGTGACAGATGAATCGAGTAAGCTAACAAAAATGACGTCGCCATCATCTGACATAATTTATAAACGATATCAATATTATGGAATTGCCTCGAAACTATTGTCACTTGTATAACCGCCCAGGTATCGTTAATGTGTGGAGGCAGCGACAACAAGTGCTCTGATCTCAAAATATAACTAGTAATAACTAATCTAGATACATCTATTCGTTATCACCTATCGCTATTCATTGAACACAGGACCTTGGACATTCAGATCCAAGAAATGCAAGCCAACTATCTGTTACACGATTAGAACATTTGCTTTTGTTTCTAATTTGTTGCATTATATAACCACAATTTAAGAAACAGCCAGTGTAAATTATATACTTAACAAATGATTTGTATGACAGAACTTATAGTACTCATTTTACAATCTATCCGGAACTGGTATTCTACTATAAAACCATTAAACTGTATTACACTATACCAAAGTGCTTTTCATATGGAATTAATTTACATATTCATATCTTGTATTATAAAATCGTATCAACCCTAACATGTATTAATATTTCGCTTTACTAAAACTAAAAGGAAACGTGATTGTAACAAATCATTTAATATTTAGAATTGGCTAGCAATATAAGTATGAATCAACTGGTATGTACACTTGCAATTTAAATATACACTTATAACAAAACTGGGCCAGTAGCTGCGTATAATATTAACAAACAAACCAGCTGCCACAACACCCTCCAACAACTGCCATATTAGGCGAGTCTTTAGCAAAATTAACAACTAAAAATAATTGTGATATCAAATAATAAAATACTCCTTGCATTGAATGTATTAAATCTAAACCAGTCTTAAAAATATAAACTTAAATATAACAATTTTCATTTACAGTGTGCGAACCAATGTGCATAGGCTTTGAATTTATTAAAATAATATAATTGTAACATAACACGTTTATTACGTAGAAATATGTCAATGACAACTTGCTTCCCGACAAGAAAAGTGATACAATACACTTTAGGTACATATATTTTGAGGTATTGCTATTATATTTTGAGCCCTATTATAACGATACCAATAAGCTTTTTTCAAATGATTGCCAATTTCAGCCATCTGACTTTTAAAGTAAGTTTTAAGTAAATAAAAAGTTGCATCTTCGTAAAACATAAAAAATGTAACACTTTCCATGCCGGGATACGACATATGGATTAAATACCGTATTTTCAAAAACACCAGTTATGTCATAAGAGTTTTCACAACTAGCACCCGGAAGAAGACTCATAACTACTATTTACCGAACTAGAAACAAATTCAATTCGATTGTACTATTCAATAATAGACATTTGATCGCGATCGTTCTACTTCAATATTCATTAGTGAAGTACTACAGAAATTGTTATAAAAATTTTTACATAGATATTTCAGTCTTTTTATGTGGCTACATTTTGGCGATGATTACTTTGATTACCTATCTGACGTCAAAAAGCTTTCAATTTCGGTTAGAACTAAGAAAATTATTTTTTACAGTGAGCAAACAAAGAATAATGAGGTAGAATAAAATGCAAATGTGAAATTAAAAATAGACTTCCTGTCATAGTCTAAAATATATTTTTATCTTTATGCTATTGACGCTACCAATATTTTATCTAACTAAAAATTTTATTTACAGGAATGTTAACAGTTTCATATTGATTCAAGTTTGGTTATATTTTCCTACACATTTAAATCAATATTTTTGAAGAAAATGTATTCATAACGAATCAACTTGAAGGATATAGAATTTGTAGTATTTATAATCGTCATAACAAGAATAAAATAAATAGTTATTTATTTAATTGTGATTCCAAAAGCAGTCACATGGGTAAATTTAACATCTGTTGTTTTATGACGTTTTCTAGTTTCATAAACATAATCATTATTTGCAAAACACAAATCTGAACCACATTGACAATAACTGTACATTTAAATGTCTCCACGCCAATTACATTTTTAAAGCTAAATTACTATTTCACAAAATATTTTGTGTAGGTATGATTATCATAATTAATCAGTCAACGTTGCAATGAATTCATATACTTTAATATATTTGGTTGTTTGCTGCACAAGAAATACGTTAATTAGATGCTAAGAGATCAGAATTTCTAGAATTTAAATAAATTGGTTAATTTAAATTTTGATAGACCATCAAAATAACATGGCACATACAAGTTTCGTATAATTCAGCAATTCAAATGGAAATTGTATAATTTTTTTAGCAAAATTAAAACAAACATCAAAGAAATATGCATATAAATTTAAAAAATCTGGGTAGAGAGCATTAATGATTGTTATTAACACATTTATAACATTAATTTACTATTTCAGTAAACCGGGAATAGTGTTTGGGAAATATCAACGTAAGGCAACAAATTCAATAAAATGATTAATTATTTCTCATGCTGTAGTAGGAGTGTAAAGTATAACCAACCATAGATAAAAGCCCTCATATCAATTGTTTCATTTAATTGTTCTTGATTAATTTCAAAACTATTAAAATGTACTTTTGAATTTGTTCTAAATAACTATTAAGAGGACCAAAACACAATTCTAATTGACCCCAGCTGAAATGGTTTAACTATCAAGCAATAATAATTATCTTTATTTCATGAATACCGCTGCCTTATTTTGATTTCGTTCAATTAAGTCTCTCGTCCTTTTACTAATACCGTTGTAAATTTATTACAAATTTTTAAATGAATAATGTACACTTCGTCGTTGTAAACACATCAAATATAATTTCTTTTTTTCCTTTGTAGTATCAATTATATAAATTTAAGAACACTTATGTTGTTAATCGTACTAGCATCACTTCAGCACACGCTGTATCGGAAACTATCATTATGCATAGCAAAACAATTCATAATAACTCGGTAAAACCTTTTACGCACGGCTTTGTATCAAATGAATATTTTTTTAGGAATATGGCGCTAAACATTATTTGTCATATTTTTATCACAGTACCAAAAGCAATATGACAGAAAAACTTAAGCGGACTTATTAACTTGGTGCATACGATATACATATTTAAAAAACCCATAAATTAAAATAGGAGTGTTCTTCGTTTTTAATTGAATAATGCACGCATGATAGACAGTTCAAAAGTGGAGGAATACAGAAGTGGAGTCTAACACGTCATACATGCACCTTGTGAAATCAGCACAAGTGATTAGTGATGAGCAAAACGTGCATCGTGTATCACAATCGTTATATAAAACAGCACGCAACAATATCGGACACATAACTCGGTACATATATCAAAACGCTTTCAGAGACAAGACATTTTGCTAATACGAATGGAGAAGGATAATGCACATACTATGTGCATTATCACGACAGGCTGTGCTTACGCATCATGTTAGGCCATGGTACAAAGCTACGCTCTCAATTAATAGACACCATAACAGCATTGAAACTGTGAATATGACATCAAGGAGCAGTGTAGCATATTCAACACATACCTCATCCCTAGTGGATATGCAGTGCAAAGGTTAATCAAGATAGCGCTGTTGGAAAATGTGGGCACCGTTACATTGTGACTGTGTCGAGGATGTTAATATAAGTATTGATCGTAGAAGTGACATTGGCAGCGTTAGTGTGGCGCGACGCTGTCACAGGGTCTCTATCAGGCCGGAGAGCGAGCGGGATCTCGTCAGAGAGCGCAGCGAACTACACGTACACGGAGCAGGAAGTGACAGGCGCGTAGCGCACGCAGTGATGACAAGCATGTCGCGTCTGCTACGACGCGCTGCTAAGGTTCATAAGTGCATTGCTACGACAGCGACGCTCGTAGCAACCGTTGGCGGCAGTCACGCGGTCACTTTACGAGGCTGGAGAGCGAACGAGTTTTCGTCGGAGAGCGCAGCGAACTACGCGTATACGGATCAGAGAGTGGCAAGCGCGTAGCACACGCAACATCAACAAGCACGTCGCGTGTGCTACGACGCAATGCTACGTTTCATAAGGGCAGTGCTACGGCAGCGGTGCTCGTAGCGTTCGTTGGCGTAAGTCACGCGGTCACTTTACGAGACTGGAGAGCGAGCGGGATCTCGTGGGCGAGCGCAGCGAACTACGCGTACACTAATCAGAGAGTGGAAAGCGCGTAGCACACGCAACATCAACAAGCACGTCGCGTGTGCTACGACGCGCTGCTATAGTTCATAAGGGCAGTGCTACGACAGTGGCGTTCGTAGCGTCCATTGGCGTCAGTCACGTTGTCACTTTACGAGGCTGGAGAGCGAGCGAGATCTCGTCGGGGAGCGCAGCGAACTACGCGTACACGGAGCAGGCAGTGACAGGCGCGTAGCACACGTAACGTTGTCAAGCACGTCGCGTGTGCTACGACGCGGTGCTACGGTTCATAAGTGCAGTGCTACGGCAGCGGCGCTCGTAGCGTCCGTTGGCGTCAGTCACGCGGTCACTTTACGAGGCTGGAGAGCGAGCGGGACCTCGTTGTCTGCGTGCGCGAGGCGACACGCGGCGCCGCCGCCGCACACGCGCGCACGCCGCGACCGCCGCCGGCTGCTGCGACGCTCGCCACCTGGCCCACGCGCCAATCACGTCACAACACTACTACGTCACGTCGAACTTCACACAATTTTGTCGCTTGGTTACTACATAAATAAATATCCACTGACATTCACACAGCACCACCTAGCCCCAAACTAAGCCTCTAGCCATCTGGTATATATTTTTTGTAATACATTTTATACATAGAAAACACCCAGATTAAGACAACCCAGTACTAAAGAACTAGTGACATAGAAAGCGTTTAAACTGACGGTAGATTTGGTATATTGATAATCATCATCATCATCATCAGCTCATTAAACGTCCCCACCGAGGGGCACGAGCCTACCCGTATAGGGTGATTAGGCCTTAGTCGTCCACGCATATTATAATATTTCTTTCTAATACACATGAATGTTTGAAAAACCAATTGTGTTACGTTTATTTATTTATTTATTTTCTGCTAGTCACATGGTATTGCATTGGTGTAACATAAATAAACGTTTAAAAAGTATTCATTAGACCAATTTCCAATGTAATTCATTTTTGACAGGTATCATGCAGATAACGTGAATTGGCTATACTGTTTCATGTACATATGATATTACCTTATTCAGTAACCAAGAGACAAAATATGTTTGTGAAGTTAGACTTTACATTTTTGTAGATTAAGCCATCAGCAACTAACAAATGCAATTATGTGACAGTATAGTGGAGCATTGACATTGGACAACAGCCTTAACATTTATAGCACAAATCTGATATTGTTCGGATACTAAAACAACTTCAAATATCTCGACTAAAATCTGCTACAGTCTTCACGTTAAGGCTACTGCGTATTGGCAATATCTTCAAGGGTTAACAAGGATTAAATAGGTATATCGTTCGTTGCATAACATAACTTTTTAAAAAATCAGTCGCAATTAAGACTATAAATATGCCTTGTCTGTTCATTGTTGACTACCTCAATAAATCGATCTTCTATTTGTGCATTCATTATTTTTTATTTGAAATATTTTATTTAGAGACACGAATTAAAAAAGCGTTAACAGATAGTCTAGGACTGTTTGTAGCTATTAGCATTTAAGCACAGAGTCCTATAAAATGTATCATTGGCGACGAACGATAACTCCCGTAAATATAAAAAAATAGTATCATTACAAAGATCGATCACATGAGCAATAGTCGAGTGGAATGATAAAATTGATAGTTCCATTGAAACAAATTGTGTAACTTAAACCATTCGTTTCAATAGTAGAATAAAATATACAAATGAACAGTTTAAAACCAATAACTTATTGTCTTTGGAACTACTTATCTATTGTACCAAAGACAATAAATATTGCATTTTGAACTCAGATCACTTTCTGCAATATTTTTTAAAAGTATTCATTAGCGTTTATATAAATATCAAAATTATATTTAATCTGAGTTCAACTCACAATATTAAGGTAAAAAAAAGTTAGCGTAAATGTTGGTTGAAATTGCAATTCTAAATAATTGTACAACATTACGCAGTGCCTTAGTCAGTTAATGAAAAGACGTTCCGTTCAAACTCTATGCAAACAAATATAATATTAAATAGGTATAAACACAAATACATAGTCGGTGAACGAAGATATTCACAATGAACGGAGCATCTTCATTTGAAATTAAAGTAAAATACCAAAGTTATTTATTATATGAAAAACTGATACAACAGAGAATTACGTTACGTGCACTTGTTAAATATAGTGACTGCGATCCAAATTTAGAATAATGATAAATTTAGAATGATGCCACATCAGCGTGGATTTCATTTCCTTTCGTGCCTTCCGTAGGTAACATTAATTTATAAATTCAAAAGAAAGCCCAAAACGTATGGCATTTGTTTATTTGAATTTGTAAATCTACAGGAAATAAGTGTCAGTGTATAGATTTTTTTAACCCTCTGCTAGGAATTCAGACAATGGCAAACTTATTTACGATTTAAGCCGTCTCTAACAATCACGGGGTTAAATTATGTATCACCGAATCGTTAAATGGTTCTCTCGCAAAGGGAATTTAACTAATCAAATGAAAAATACTAATACTTACGGAAGGTAACTGGCAATTATGCAAGAAAATAAACAAAAATCTAAACTCTTCACCTTTAAAAAGGCTTATGTAAAAATGCTAGAAGAAAAAGGACTAATACAACAACATAACCATTTCGCCACCATCAAATAACGTTTCAAATAAATACGAAAATGCACATGATGCTATAATGATTCCTTTACAAATATTACCACAATACATTCAGACGATAAAAACAGACTAACAATGGAAACTTGACTTGCAAAATGCTGTAAAACAATGATTTAGACTGTTCCATAAAAAACCGTAATTGTGAATAAAATAACACATGACTGTGCGTAATTTTGCAGACAATGTATGAATGAAAGAGAAAACGTACCAGCCGATATTTGGGCGCCAGCAACATGTTCTTCAATTACTTACATTGAAATCGGTTTGTAACCAAGTAAATAGTAGAGACCTATACAATACACGTACATATTTATTACCATAATATATGAATAACGTAAATATATATATAAAGAGTTACATTACACGTGAAGCACAAAGGACGTACATATATGAACGCATGCATCGGAAGTGTCGTGCAATGGAATGGATATTAACATTGTGACGATCATGCGAGCGGAAGCGGCCCCATAGCGATACCGTGTTTGTTAATATTTACTTTACTAAGGCTTTGTGATTCCCAAGTAACGAAGAAATTATAGAAACATAAATATAAAGTACGACATTGGAAAACAAAAACACAATAATTGCAAGTTTTTGTAAAAAAAAAATTACAATGATCGGACATCCCACGTTTCTAAGACTGTTGTTGGTCGCAGATAGCTTTCACAGCTTCTCTGTCGATAATATATTGAGAAATAAACACTAACATGAATATAATTTAATCCAAAAAGCATACTTGTAGCTAGTCAAACGAATGCCTTACATGTAACTTGTACAAATCAAAATGTTACAGACTTCATTACAATAAAATATTATTCAGCCTTAATTACATAAAGTAAATGTATTTATAAAGGCACATTTAATTTTCGTATCAGCGCCAGTTGTCTTGTTAAATCAAAACTTTTTTTTTATCACCACGTCTTCCGTGTATATGAATCGTTGTTTTGTTGTACATACTTTAACTTTCATAAATGCGTTCTTGGAAATTGCAACATTCATTGCTAATTGTAAGCCTAAACAGAGACCGCATCCTCCAAAATTACTTTTACAAGCGCTTACTGCAAGCCTAAATTGGACTGTCCTCCGCAATCGCACCAATCAACCGGCCCATACCGTGGCAATCACAAAGCCCGCCCCCAACCGCATAACACAACCACAGTACCGGTGCGCGGGTCAAAACAAAAACTCTAGACAGGCGACAAGCACGTAGGGCGGCGTTGTCGCGCTGGCGCGAGCGCGCCGGGGCGCAGGTGTCGGTGAGTGCGCGCGTACCGGCGCGCGCGTCCATCGACCCCGCCGGCTGCAGGAACCACTCCGACCGCGTGCGCATGCGCGCGCGCTGACGCTCGTGCACCTATCGACACCCGCACCGTCACCATTGTGGACACCCAGCGATACGTTACCGCCTAATCTGGCCTAACTATTGGGATGTTGACTACACAAGCTCGCAGATTGCCTTCATAGCTTCACCATACAAGTGGCAATGCTTCTTAATGGCGAGGCCCTATTATAATATTTTACAACCAATGAATCTAACTATATTAATGGTAATCTACATTTCGATTAAATAATAAATGTGCATTTCATAAATTAACATTGATGTCACATGTTAAAATATCATAGAAAATTTATTAATCTTTATAGAATCGAATTAGTTACAAAAATATAAGGTAGTCAACATCCCTTTTATTCGCACCATTGGTTTGTCAACGATAAATTATGTTGTGTGTGAGTCCAACGACGAATATATATATACGAACACACGATTTCGGTGCGAATGTATGAAAATAACGTAGTTTGTTTCTACTATACTACTACGGCCTTATTACCTCTAGGTGATTTTCAACTAAGGTCACCACAAGCAGGCGCAATTAGCTTGGGTGCCATAACTTGTACGATGGATTTTATTACAGCACATATTATCGTTTCCACTGGCCTTTAATATAATGTTTTGTTCTCAGAGCCGGATCTGCTGAATATGTTTCACTAATGTGGACTGTGGATGTGGAGTGGACTGAGCATAAGACTGATTACTTTAAAGTAATTAGCTTCTAATTTGTCAAAATAGTCGACCAATTATTTTCTTTTTGGAATTATTTTTAAGTCCCATAGGCGTCAGGACCTATGGAATCATTAAGATCAAGACATTCCCTCGTTTAGGTTTTTAAACATGATCGAACATTACCCTCATCATCGAAAATTTTCAAAAGACACAAACGTATAAGTCTAATAACCAATATTGTTTCTCAAATATCAGAAACTTAGAACAAACACCTCCCAAACGATTTGGAATTCGCGTGGCAATAAAATATTTTATGTTATTCATCAAATTTACACAAAGAGTTTCTAAGACTGAATTTAATAACAGCATGATATAAAACATTTTCTCACAGTTATATTTATTCCTATTTCCTAAATAGAACACAGAATACACAAATCTATTACACAATACATTTTAGTGCGGCACCGCTTAAGTTCACTGTTAATAGGCTAGGGACCCTAATGTCTATTTTATACTTATAGGAAATCTTATCACAACAGAGTGGCGTCAAACATTATTCAAAAACCAACAAACATAAATATTATTATGTTCTTTAAAAATTTAGCCGCCGCCATTGGATATATCCAGATATTAAATAGAATTTATTTGTCTGGAAACTTGGCAGTTAAAATATGCGTTATTTACACCACATTGTTGTTATAATTAATAATCACAATTTTTCTCATAACCGTTTGCATTCGTAATGATGGAAAATTCAAAGTACCCACCCTACCTCACATCGGGTTAAACTACATGAAAACAGTTAATGTCACATTGTTAACATGAAACAAGAACGTTAGTTTTAATCAATATCCAACCATATCTACCATTAGTTATTAATCATAAGGGCATAACAGAAAACCATCATATTACCATAACCTTGGATTAAAAACTTTTATTCAAATAATTACTTACATATAGATAGATAAATATTTCCTATGTAAATCTAAAAGTGTACCGTAGTTGGGATCGTATTTGAGATCGTTTTGTGCAGCTTAAAGCTCGTGTCATTGACCGCAGTCAGGGTGCGCCACACCATCGTCTATAAGCACCGTGTCACACATAAAATTATACAGAGAGGTCACGTCATACAATAAATTGAACACAATATACAAATTGTGTTCAATTGTCATTTTTAATCAAGTGTTAAAATGTAAAAGCATGCTTTTAACTCTTATTTTTTTTAATATTTCATTTATTCATAAAAAATCACCCATACGGGTAGGCTCGTGCCCTCGGTGGGGACGTTTAATGAGCTGATGATGATGATTCATAAAAAGTTCCAGGTAATTGCTATACAGATATATACTTATATTTTATGAATTTATGACGTAAATCTTCAGTTTATCGACAAGGAAAAGTATTATACTATAAATAATAATAATGAAGTATTTTCAAATGTCTTATGACGTTTTAAAAATCAAATAATTCCCCTCTGTACAATTTTAACACGTGTGGTCGTTTGTACACTGAAGTCACATATCCGTGTGGAAAAACCCGTCTTATCGATAGAAAAAACTAATAACTAACAGAACAGCCAAGTTGCCCTAAGTATTCTCAAAGAGGGTAACAGATATCATTCATGCATTTCAAGAAACGAACATAGACCACTGCTAAATATGGACCCTAACATTTTGCTAATAATATTAATATACTTATTTGTTTTTTTTTTCGATACCATAGATAAAAATGGAACAGAACTACCCGCTAATTACTATGAACAATCTTAAATATATAATTGACGATTACATATTCACCACAACACGTAACATCTAGTTAAATATTTGACAATGGTCAGTGTTCTTTAGACGGAACAGGGAGACAGACTGGGCTGGTGGGTAGGCTCTACAGGTGGATACTGAGCAAATTGTCGTCACCATCACTTATAGAAAACGTCCTTTAGTGAGCGCTAGAATCGAAACACATAATTTATACACACCTAAAATTCGACACGAAAAAACATTAAACGGAAACACCTGTATTCTCTTAATATAAGGAAAATTTAATTATAGACTTTATTACTTTTTTATATATATATCAAGGATGTAACATATAGATTTGTTTCTACATATTTGTTCCAAAACTTATTTCAAACTATTATTAATAAATATAAATTCGAAATGGGAAATGTCCGGACTACAAAACGAGCATGGGGCGGTAGAGATCAATGGTTTTACATACCTGCGGTAGATAGGAGAGACTCTTGGTACTCTCCGCGTACTTGTTAATAGCGCGGAGCTCTTCTAAAGTCATGTGGGGACTGGAGTTGCTGCGCGATGACTGCGACGACGAACTGACAGACACCTGAAGTTGTTTACGCATATTGATGTTAATAAAACAATATTTACTAGACTAAGAAAATATAGGAAAAAAATCGTATCGACTCACTCCGTGCTTCGGATGGTATGTTAAGATTGTAGTTTGTACCAAATAGACGATTGTAGAAACTACAATCTCGGGATAGTAGTTGTTAACACTCACACTTATGCTTTGGGAGCGTGGTGAGTAAGGTCCAATCTCCCCATAGCCATGCTGTGTGGAAAGATTTGGGCGCTGCAGTGAGACGGAAGCTAGTCGACTGAATGGGTGAGCACAGCTGGATACGTTTTAAAGCCTCTCAGTGTAAATTAACAGAGAAAGCTTCTATCCACCAGAAACAATAAATACGTTGACAGGACTGAGAAAACAAATCTGGAACACTTACTATGAAATGTATAACATCTCAACTCCCCAAATTTTCGCTTTCGTGGCGAAAGCGAAAATTATTATTAGCTCATACGTCCCCACCGAAGAGCACCCGTAACGGGAGTATAGTCCTTAGTCATCCATCCGGGCCCAGTGCGGATTGGACAACTTAACGCACAACCTTTGAATCTCTAATACACCTTAACCTAACCTCGTAGCTTAGAACCATGAACACACATCTAGACATAAGTTCTGACCTTAAAGATGCTCTCTCCAGTGAGATGGACAGCCTAGTACACGAGTCCAGTAGACTATGCTCGGGAATGATGCCAAGGCCTAGCACTCCGCCGGCCGTGCCTCCACCCACCACGCCCATCAGCGCCGGCATCGACTGGCACTCCTCAGACTTCGTCAGACCTTGGAAACACAAATTACGTATCTCCTCAGGAACTGTAAGTAACTTGCCTTAAGAATCCACTCCTGAACTTATAGTATATCACGTTATAGTACGGGCGCGAAAAATTGTAGCCAATTTTTCGCGCCCCAGAGTCTACGCCTGTTACTGAGCACCGGTTGCACCACCTTATTTACAGCACTGCTGATGGAAGAAACCGGTTAGTCGTAATATACAACTAAAGGGGTAGTATCTCACAATTTTTTCTAGCCGTAACAGTTATGCTTTTCGTATAGCTGTATGACGGAATGAATGGTAAAAAGTAGTGATATTATAAAACAAATACTTCTATAACATACTTAAACTAAGAATAAACACAAAACTTAGTTGTATTTTTGACAACAAATAATCACCAAAACATATATAAATAAAAATACCACTATGATGACGATTACGATGGAGTTAAAAACTCAGGACAACTGCGGAAGTTAGTAAATGAAATCATGATAAACAACTCTGTGACAGTAAGTACACGAACACTTGAATATTGTTAACTTTGTGCTACCAACCCCAATCAACTGCATATATATTCGTTAATATTTAGATAAGGACAGTACATAATTTTGATTGGGAATTAACCGTTTAACCGCCATAATTCCAGAAACAATGAATCTTTTAAGCAGCGGTTAATAGGTTAATTATAAGTGGAATTAATATTTTATATTTCCCTTTGAGACTCACCAAAATATACAAATTTGACTAAACTAACTTGACTATATTTTACATCATTATCGACTCTCATTCAGATGACCTGCGAAAAGATTGTTATTGATATAGATTTTTTCTAACTATAGGATAGTATTTATAAAAACATGGGCTGCATATTTGTGTAATTTAAAAATACATAGCACTCAAGGATCTGTTCATCAGATAACAAAACTCAAGAAAACAATGCTGGAAAAATTAACGTTTGTATTTCAAAAATATTGATACCGTTAGTAGGCATATCAAATAATACAACAGTTTGCAAAAAATAAGCCATTTTATCGAAAACTGTTCTGTAATTGATATGAACTGACCTTTATGATTTATAAAATATAAAACTCCATTAAGTGTGAGCTTCAATACATATTAAGATTATGTTTTGGAAGATTTTGGGTAGGTGATTAAGATGGCTGTGTAGATCATATCAGCCGAGCATACTCAAATACACTGCCCATGATTTTGTTTGGTCCAATTCTCACCTTCTAGATTGTATTTATTTCCCCAGCGGTCACACTCGCATTGCAGCCATGTTTTTTCCGCTTCCAGTGATAGTTGTCCTATAACATAAATATTTATAATTTTACTATGACGACCCATTGGTGTAATGGTTGCGACGTCGGCGATTACACCAAGGGTTCCGGTTCGATCGGGCAAAGTATGTGCATGAACATGTCTATTTGTATTGGTCCGGGTGTTTTCTATGTATGATATTATTATGAACAATAAAAAAGTATATAAGTATGTTTATCCGTTGTTTAGTACCCATACTACAGGCTTCAATCTTAACTTGGGACTATATGGCGTTGTGTGAATGTCAATAAATATTTATTTATTTATTATATTACAAAACGACAATCAAATTTCGCTCTATCTCCTTCTCTTCAATCTATACCTGTCCACTGCTGAATTTGGTCCTTCCATTTTGCTTCAGATATCCCGGTCCACTGCTTTCTTCAGCCCCCTCCAGGTTCTTTCGTAAATCACCGGTTCATCAGGTGAAGAAAATATTACTGAATTTACCAAATAGCATTAGGGCCGCGTGATGTGTTACGGCCCAACCTACCCACGCACACATAGCTGTGCTATGTGGGAACACCCGTGCCCTGCAGTGGGCCGTTTAAGTGTAGGTATATTCAATTTGAATAAAGTTCATTTCCTATTTTTTAAGGTGTTTCATATCTAGAAGCATACAAACAAAACAAAAATCGAAATATAAAAAGCCTAACGAAAATTAACGAGTACCGAGTCTTTAATAGCGAGGTTTCTCCGACCCGATTACGCTCCAGTGTCACAACTGTTAATCCGTTGCAATTCCGACAATCAAGCCGAGACAGTTTATACCCGTTACCTAAATATAGAATGTCTGGCTAAACGGTCTAATTTGTTAATAAGGCGACGTAATATAGACTGGTAAATGAACACTTCAGTTATGGCAATCACTGAAATTCTGGCATTTTTACTAGTGACCACAGAAAAAATATTAAATAACTGACTAAACCAAATATACCGTAACTTGAGATATTTACTTCAAAGTTATATACAGTTATATACAGTTGTCCATCCTTTTGGATTATGTACTCACGTATTACCTTTATAAGACAATTGTCAAGAGACGATACGTGGTTTACTTTAATTTTTGCTTTTTCGTAAAAGAAATTCATTTAACATAAAAAATAATGGGAAAATAAAAATTTCGTATCAGAGTGTTATGTATACAGCAATTGTAAGTCTTCGGCATGACGCTTGGTTCTCCTACACTAAAAATCCGCTTTTAAAAAATAGGTCCATCATTGCAATCTTTTTGCTACTTAATCTTAGTTTACATAAGTACATAAAGCGTGAAACCTGTATTATGGTACTAAACAACGGATAAACATACTTATATACACCCAGACTATTACAAACAGACATGTTCATACACAAATATTTGTACTGCCCGGGGATCGAACCCGGAACCCTTGTGTAGCAGCTGACATCTCTACCATTACCGTCCGCAAAAAATATTCGTAAGCAGCTAAGGTCCACCGCGTCCTCTAGTATTTTTAAGATATCGTCCAAAGTGGCTTATATAAAAATAAAACACAAATGAGTTTACTAAATATAAACGTCAATTTTTTTAAATAAACGTAATAATAATAAACTTTTTATCCTCTACTGTGGCCTCGGCAAATGGATTCAATGTTGTAAAACCAAACTTTTGTATTCTCATAACAAATGTCGGATCGTGTCCTTGTTTTTCCAATACAAACCACTTAATGTACCTTTTGTTTACAGTATTGTCGCTATGCACCAAGTGTCACTGATGAACATTACCAATCGATCGCCCCATTTCTACCCACGACATTAACGTACCTTTGATTACCCTAACTAAAACTAAATTATGTAAAATCAATATATTTGTACGCAGACGACGAGCGGTTCTGTAGGGAGTCTCGTGTAAGTACATAATTACAAGACGAACTAACTATCCAATTAATTAACTCAAAATACGCATCATTTAATGTTGAAACCCAAATTATTAAAAACTTTTTTACATAGAAGGATTATTAGTTAGTTATGTGTATAACACAACTTCTAATTTCATTGGATTTCTTCCTTTACGTCAACGGTAGAGGGTTCAAAATATGTGTCAGAACCCTGTCAAGAATTAACACTGCACCTGAAGGTGCAGGAGTATCACTTTGATTATCTCCTTCAATAATACACCTCCTGGTTGTCATCATCATTACAGCCTAATATGTTCACTACTGAACGAAGGCCTCCCCTAATAGTTTTCAAGTGGACCGATCCCTAGCAGTTTACATCCATCTGCTGACCGCCACTTTAACTAGGTCATCCGTGCATCTGGTTCTGGGTTTTGCCTATGCTTCGTTACGTGGACACTACTCGAGAACCTTTCCGCCCAATCGGCCATCGGTTCTACGCAATGTGCCCAGCCCACTGCCAAATGAACTCGCTTATCCTGTGGACTATGACAAAACGTCACTTTACTACAATTGTCGGACGAATCGTCTACAAACTAACGAAGTATGCCTACTCCGCACCTAAAAATCCCTTAATTAAAGACCGTCTTTGACGTTTGGTTGGATCTTGTCAGTCAGGCAACAAAAACAATGGTAAACATCCTACTTACTCGCATACGCCTCCTGGTCGCGATGGTGTCTTGGCGGCGGGGGGTCCCGGAATGAGCATATCCACTCGTCTTTGACGCGCAGTATGCGGCCGGTGACACGCGCGTAATATTCATAGTTGTCCCGACCGAAGAGATCACCAGCGCTGAACTGCTCGATTAGCTGACGCATAATCCGAGTGGCCACCTGTACATAGTCATTTTAATATAAATCTGACAATCACAGAGCCTCAAGTAGTCTAATTTTAAGCAAGGAGCTACTATGGGCACTAAACAACGGATGAACATATTATTTGTTTTTAAATACATACATATTATACATAGAAATGTCCCAACCAATACCGACAAGGTCATGCAAACAAATGTTTGAATTGCCCGGGGATCGCATCCGGATCCCTTTGTGTAATAATAGTAGACTTCTTAACCATTAGACCACATGGGTCGTTCAGTTACAAGTTATACATTTTTACTTTTATACATAAAAGTAAACTAAACAGAAGTTTAACAGCTAAATATCGAAAGTGCATAAAAAACTAATAAAATTGCAACGTAACGAAATTGTGCCAACAACATGCAATAAGAATGGAAAGTGTCGCCATCTATCGTCAACAAAGCAAAGTCATAATAGAAGGTTGTCGCCACCTGATGTCAACAACGTGAAATTAGACTATCAGGTGTTTTCAATAAGCAATTATATTTAAGATGTGTATTATCCACAAACAATGTTATGTAATACTAACATTGTATGTATCTATGTCTGCTATTTACATGATTTCACAGTAACGAATGTAAATATTTAATTTTAAGGGCTTAGTATTGCACATTGCTGTGCTGTTACATGACATATGGACATTAACAAAACAAGCAGTGTGTGTAATTTGCTTATGGATTTTTCAATATTTATTACTCTCAAAGATTTAATCTCGAATACTATCAATCATTCAAAAAACCAATCTTCGTTATTAATGTTAGCAGGGAAACTATTCAGACAACCACATTGAAACACTTAAATAATCTCAGTTTTAAGTAATAAGTTTATTTAAATTCAGTCATGTTTTTGAGTCACCACAGTGAGTAAAAGGGCTTGTTTAAAACATCAATTCCATTGTAAATCAATGCAAAAGTACAAGCAATTGACTACACACAAAGCCCACACTACGCCCTTCCACAGTTTAACACATGTACATTGTTTATAAACCGAAAGAAATATCAGCTAAAAAGTTTACAATAATCACCGCTAGATGGCACTTGTTACGAAACCTTTTGTTTTACAAGCTACGAAACACAAGTCTAGGCTATTTGCTTGTATTATATATAAAATGTTGAAGCAAATATTTAAGATAAAATACTTAGATGTTTTTCGTAAATAATGACATAGGATAGTTATTTACAAGACCAGTGTGTACACACTAGAAACACTAAACAAATATTTATACCATTTATTTGATGAGCCTCAGTATCTTCGTTTACATATCACAAATACATTAGTAGCCATTAAATATACACGAATAGATGTAATTTACTAATTAATAAATGACTTTTTACTAAGTTTAAGCAAAATATTTATAAAAAAAAATCATAAAACCATAATTTACACAAATTTGAAATGTAACATATCGTAAGCGTTCATCTAACAATAGCATACGTTACCCAATCGGCACATACATTACGCAAGAATGAAATAAAAACCGTAGAACTCAACCAGCACGATGATAATCAAAATTAAGGCCAATCCACATTGTTGTCGTGGGAGATTTCCATGTAATATTTGCAGAGCGAATTGTTCATGATTAAATTGCCCAAAAACTAAAAATCACGTGTTCGCAATTTGCTGTTTTTATGCAAAATTATCTTACTTGTCTACTTTTTTAAATTAACGGTCAATTAGCAAGAGAACACGGTGCGTGATTAACGTAACTAATTGCTATCTACTCGTGCTATGTACAAACATTATAGAAAAATGTTATTGTTGATACTTCCAGGTAGGTGTTAGGCATCACATTGTTCAGGTTCCAACAAGCACGCTTAGGTATTTATTCGGAAGGATGCCCCACGTGCAGGTTAGAAGTTGACTTGGGTCGCAAAAGTTCTATGCTTTCACCTTAAATACCCACTCTTTCCATCCTCTCTCAATGTAATGTCATAGTATTAGCTATAATATATATTTTATATGACTCATAGTATTTTTTAATTACCTCAAGCACTTTTCTTGCCGACAATACGAAACTCGTTGTTTGAAATAAATTTTGTAAAACGAACGAATGTAAATAGATGACTCCGGTGTACAGGAAGTGAACAACCGTGTAATTTTCATGAATCAAACCGTTATCAGCTACCGTCAGGGGTCGCAAACCAAGCGTAAAAAAACCCGTCACAAATATGATACATCCGTGATAAGTGATAACGAATACTATGCAACACAATCTTAGCATTGTCAAATACCGGGAATACTTTCGCTAGATTTACTGACTAAGTGAACTCGTGATAATTGTATGAATCAGTAACTATGCTTATACTTTGTTAGTGAAATGCTCCAGCGAGCTGGTGCAAATATTGTGCGGTGATAAATTGCGATATGAACCGGTCTGAAGATAAGGGCATTATCTTTAATTTGCAATTCAAACTTCATGACAGGTTAAGTATTAAGTTGTTAATTTAAACAAGGTAATGCTCAGTTTTCACGTAAGTGATCGACGAAGATGTATATGACGTATTCACGTATATTTGGTTCCTTTAAAAGTCGATTAGAGTGATAGTTGAAAATTAAGATCGACTGAACTTAAAAACATCTGATATTATTGGCAAAGCTATTTCGTCTGTTTAAAAAGTTGAGGATTTTCCATGAAGGTAAATTACTCATATATTACAAAAAAATATGTAGTAATAAAATTACTCAAATCTTTTATAGATAAATAGTAAAAGGCAAATTAAGGTCCGAACATAAAATAAGCTAAAAGCCGATAGCCTAAGTACGAATCAAACTAAACTGAAATTCAGTAATGAAATTGATGAATGGAGTAGTAAGTATCTAATATGTCATTTAATACATACTAAATTAAAATATATAATACAATTTATTGAAATTTCAACATGAATACAATTAAGATTATAGAATTAATAATTAAATTTACGCTTCGTCACGCACTGTTTGATTCGATTCGTACTTCAGTCGCAATAGTGGCTAATAATTAGGGATACCACAGGTTTTATAAACTATAATTTGTACTCACGCATACTTCAGCCTTCGGTCGCATGTTTAGACAATTACATATAGTTTAAGCTATATACATGTATACGCCTACATAACATTGTCCAGTGTAATCACCTGACGTGGATATGGAAATCATGACAAGTTATTAAAATGATATAAGGTTTGTGTACTTTTTGTTTTTCTATGGTTAATGTATTACATAAACAATTAGCAACTAATCCAGTAATATTTGCCTCTTACGCTGCTAGGCAGGATTTCAGTTCTAAACACTGCTTTTTAAGTTTATTATTCTGACAACTTATGGGAGCATAATATCAGTAAATCCTTAATAATTGAGCGCTATACGTGTAGAATACAAAAACAAAAATACTCCTTTAAGCGCCAGATGATTAGGATACAAAAAAAACCTACTCCTGTATAAATCCATTTGAGTGTTTAACGATTTATGCACGGATTTTACCCAGTGGCGTGCACAGAGATTATGAGTAGGGTATGCAAAGTGAGTAACAGTAATCGCAAAAACATTAATCATTTACATTTTTGGCAAATTGAATGCTGTTGATGACAGCAAATCGCCTATGGTTTCTAATCTGTAAATAAAAAGGGGCGCATAAGTGGGAATCGTTATATATGTTTGAAAATTTCCGGGTTGTCTGGTCGCCCAGGGTATGCACTGCTAATTTGCATGTATGGAGTGCACGCCACTGTATTATCCCATTGATGTTTATATCGTAATCGATCATTCAATTATCAAAAGTGATCGATTCACAAGTGATTGCATTATTGATACCACATTATTGCAAGTCTGATTCAATTTATAACCATTTCACACGATAAGAGACTGAGACTATAAGCAGCAATACGCATTACAATGATAACATAAATATTATTGACTTGCTTTGATAATGAGATTAGCAAGGTACTCAAGTATTGTTGTGTCTTGATTGAAGATTATTTTTATTTGAGTGATTAAAACATGAATTTCTTCATAATTCTCTTTAAACGCGGACTAACTTAAGTTCCTCGTCAAATTCTTCAAATGTAAAATTTCTGAGTAAGGAGGGCTCATAAATACCAGCTGATACCGTAACAATCATAATATTATTATTATTGGCAATAATATTTGATTATCTCAAATAAATGTAAATTGAAGAGCGTATCTCCCTGACACAAGCCAATATAGGATTTTAAGGTGATACCGCCAATACTTGCTAAAGACTCCTAATTTTCTTTTAATGGCAACAAATTTATTTAACTTTAATTTTGTTTTTATTGTTTTGATCCAAGAAAAGATCGTTAAGGACTTTTCCATATAAACTCCACAATTCTGATAATCCTTTTTCGTCCCCAGTGTACCTACTGTACAACCACTTTTACTAAGTATTCGATAAAAAAAACCTGTAGCGGTGACAATGTCTCGACTTCCTGCTGCTAATTAGATATTCGATCCGGCCATTTTATTTTGTATATTTAAACATACAATACAATGACCAACGCAATGGAGCAAAAACTGAAAACATCTTTAATACTTTATCGAGGGCTGCTTTTAAAAATGACTTTAACATAAACCAGACATCCACATCACGCGATAACACTGTAACACAATCCTCGTTAATGGTGCAACATTTATCGTATGTACATAATGTACTTTAATATACAATTCAATACCACACCTTGAATTCGAATAACGAAGTATCGTAATTAAATTTTTACACTTATTTTTTTCTTACATGATGGTGAGTTTACTATCGTTAATTATCATGTTCTATTAATTGTTTTAAACAATGAAAAACCTTTTTAAATATATTACTAGAAACTATCACAATTAAGTCCAGTACAAAATGAAGGTGTTTTATTATCATTATTATACTTAAATAGTCTTTCATTTTGAATTACAACGGACAATCTTTGAATCTCTTCGCAATCGCGCGCATGGTTCACGATGTTTTCCTTTACCGTAAGAGCGTCGGATATACGTACATATAATGTCGAAGCTCCGAAAACACATTGATACGCGGCTGGATTTACACCAGCAACCTCCAGATCGGAAGGCAACAGTCCACACCAATGAGCCACCAAGGGCGGATCCAGGTTAGGCGCCAGCAGGGGGTCACATAGTAGTAGTCAAGTAAGGAACTTATAAGGTATATTGTTATTGTACATTATTATAGTACTTTAAAATAGCTCAGGGGGGTCATGACCCCCATGACGCTCCCCCTGGATCCGCCGTTGTGAGCCATCGACGCTCTTAGTTACATATATTGAACAGATACAATAGATTTTGTATTTTTTGTAGAATCCCCACCGTTAAAAAGTTAACGCGCTAGCCGCTACACCATTGACGGTTACACATATCATATAAAGGTTTCATCTTTATCACATATAGTATGAGTATGTTACTTTACATGGAATATGGTCAATGTAATTTGGGCGTGTAACAGTCACAATCGTAAGGTTTGTGACGCGGCCGCATTGTGCCGGGTTCGTAGGCAATAGGGATGTTACAGGATTCGGTTAACCGAAACCGGTGATAATTACCGGGTCTCTATATGCAATATATCCTTTTAAATCGATGATTTATAATTTGCTATGACTTGTCTAGAACAAGGCGAATTTGAAATGAAATACTATTTCATATTATGCCTTCTGCATTTGATTCAACCATTAAAATGAGATTTCAAAATTATATCACCCAGCTATCTGCACGCGCCCGTATCACCAATGATTTTGAAAAATTATATCTTCAAACTTATAGAGAGCACTGGAACAAACATATCACCTAATAATGCGAATTGGCGAGTTGAGACCAACAGTATAATATGCATTCCGAAGCACTTAGAAGGTCTGAAGATAATACCTACCGGTCACCTATCCCATAACAATCATTCTGATAGTGGTTTCCCTTATGCAATCCATTAAGCATTGGGTTTTACTTAACGCCGTCGAGCCCTCAATTAAAAACATCGATCCCAACAAAGCATCGGTTTCCTTCGGTTTTTCTATTCCCGTCGCACCGTAACATCCCTATTCCGTACGATCACGGCCCATTGGCGTGATAGATTCGCCAACGTCCGTGTACCTTGAATCTCTGGACGTCCTCCATAGTGGCAGTTTTACCGTCGGACACGCAAGAGTGGAAGAACGAAGGCGCCACCGACACGCCCAGCGCCTCCGACGTCATACCTGTACCTGGGAACATGGAATACCAAATAGTACTTTTTTTTATATTAAGAAATGAATAGGACGGTCAGGACCTTTCTAAAGCTCCTTTTAACTACGGGAACAACCTCACCCGAAATTCGCCAGCATTTCATCTCATTACTTTCCCAATAAAGGTATGTTTTTTTTAATATCGTGAGGTTTCATAATAAAGGTTTATTTGAAGAGGAATGGAGTAAGTTTCTATTTATAAAAGTATTTATAAACTAAGTTCTAATAAAATAAAATTTTAAAATTATATATTTACAAATAGCCTAAAAATTTTAATTGCTAGACTAATTCTCTGTCCGAGATAAAGACCAGCCTTCGTATTTAGCGTAATCACGATAAAATGAATTGTTTTTTTAATAATTGTATCCAACCTATTCTTCAGAAGATCTCTGATATAAATAATTGAATGGCATAAGAAGTTTTCTAATTTCTGTGTTGTTTAAAAACTCGAACTGAATAATATTTGTAACCAAACATTCAGTGGAACAAATAGTGAAAAAGGATCTCTTATACATCGCAGACCACTTCTGGAAATAGGTCTCCCTCATTGTAAAATCCGCATTACGAACATTTATAGTTGTGGTGTAATTGGCTGAAATGTCGCCTCTCACACCAAGGGTTCCGGGTTCGATCCCCGAGCAGTACAAATATTTGTGTGCATGCACATGTCTGTTTGTATTGGTCTGGTGTTTTCTATGTATTATATATATGTAATTACAAAAAAATAAGTATGTTCATCCGTTGTTTAGCACCCATACTACAAGCTTCACACTTAACTTGGGGCTAGATGGCGCTATGTGAATGTCAGTGGATATTTATTTATTTTACAAAACATTATGACTGTCACTTAACTAACTAAACACTAAAGTACATTAGCCAAACTAAACCAAACAGGAACGTTACATAAGTTCAAACAAACCCAACGACCGATCCGGTCGAGCGAACAAGAACATCGATCTATGATGAAAATCATTTGAACGATTGATTTAGAGAGAAATCCGCTTAGTTATCAAACAAAGTTACGTTTCTCGTGAATAATTGAAATGAATATTCACATGCAAGTCCATTCACGAGTCAAATTAAGAAAAAAGAACTCTAGTAAAAAAAAGAAAAAAGTTATTAGATCAATGCACACAACTGTATTAATAAGTAGTAAAAAGCGAACGCTAGCACTGTATACAGTAGTTGCAGAAATTAGCGGTAATTTTATGTAATTTAGCGCTCGAATTACAAGTGACAAGCCTAATTAGACGTTTAACATTAAATATGGTATGCGGCAATGACGTACGGACAGTGCTCGAATAGTGCAGGGGCATAAAGTAAAACATCGAAAGTGTATCGACATTGTTCAAATACAGAAATCACAAAATCATAATGTCATCCATTTTAATTTTTGGACTTGAATACTGTCGAAACAACATTTTATACCATTAGAGTTAAAACAGAAATTAAAATGGACATCATTCTGACTTCTGTTACTACTTGTATGCCAACATATTTCCTGAAAAACACAATTCCAATTCCCAAGTTTTTTTTTACTATGAATAGGTAAGTGCCTAACGTTGTAACATTATAAAACAACGACTAAGCTTAGGATGGAGCTAGCTATATTAGAGAAAACCCACGTATTTTACATTTCATCCAATCCAAAAAAAAATAGGATTCAAAGTAATAAGTACGATACGATTATGTTCTATTAAACTATCGATAGTTTCCCAATTAGTATACAACACTATTCCATACAGTCGAGTGGGCCTTATATGAAAGTAACAATACATGAACACATTATGGAACAATATGGAAATGCAACGGACAAAAATGTATCACAATGCGATTGACGCCACCTTCAGAGCTCGCACCCTAAAACGGACACCATGCCAAACAGTTAGACATATACATGAGGTATTGTTAGTTATGATACTGCAATGCAAACCAGCCGAAGTAAGTACTGAATGGAGGCTATTGAAACTCATTTTTAGGTTTTTTTTTATTATATGCAAATATAAATTACACAAAATATTCACCTATTTGCATTGCATTTCTTTTTTTCTAACTACTTTAGATCTACATCGGGTAGGTAAGTTGCGAGCGCAGATGGGTCTCAGACTTAACATTAAAATCTGTTGGTATGGTCCACTAAATTACTTACAGGCCAGCAGTTTTTGATATTATTTTACCATTAATTTATAAACTTGGGTTTTTAATTATTTCTATGCGGTTACACACTGTCCCTAAGGCCTTCAGACTTTGTTAAAGTTGAATGGGATTCGGGACCAGAAAATTGGTCACCTATAGATATCATAATAATACTCGAAACTATTTATTTATTTAAAAGGTACACCAACAGTATATACACACAACATTGGACAACATTTAGTTAAAGGTAAATATACCCTTTATAGGCGTACACAAAATTGAAAAACATTATAATAACAACACATGAGATAAAAAACTAAAAATGAAAATAACAAAACTAATCAGAAACATTAACAACACTGGGATCACTTACCAACCTCGAGCAAGGCATTTAGTAGTTTACTCGAGGGTGACAAAATGGACCATGTAACTTTGAACTTATACACTGACAGAAAATAAATCTAACAACTTCCGTCTGAAGCTAGGCAAGGAGTCGTGAAATATATCAATGTCCTTCAGGTGAAGTTTATTATATTCTCTACAGCATCTAAAAAGAGGAGCGTGATCTACCAAATTTGTTCTAGCTGAAGGTAAAGTGAATATTTTCTTAATTGGATGACGAGGTAAGCGAGCCGGTACAGACAACTTTACAAACTCAAGCAGTTCTTGGCATTTTAGTTTTCCGTTGATTTTTTTCTCTTCAACCTATTGCAGTCCACTGCTGGACATAGGTCTCCCCCATTTTGCGCCAAATATCCCGGTCCTCCGCTTTTCTCATCTAGCTTCCACCAGCGACCTTTCGCAAGTCGTCGGTCTCCACTCCAGAACTCGTCTGCTCCAACGGCCATCGGTTCTGCGACATACGTGACCAGCCCACTGCCACTTCAACTTGCTGATCCGGCGGGCTATGTCGGTAACTTTAGGTCTCTTACGGATTAAATTATTTCTGATCTTATCCCTAAGAGAGACTCCAAGCATAGCTCGCTCCATTGCGCGTTGAGTGACTTTGAACTTATGAACCCATCCCGCAGTCAGTGTCCATGTCTCAACTGCGTATGTTAGCACGGGTAGGACGCATTGCTCAAAGGCTTTTGTCTTTAAGCATTGCGGAAGAGTTGACGTTAGGACATGACGTAACTTACCGAATGCCGCCCAGCCCAACTGAATCCTCCTACTAGCCTCCCTCTCGAAGTTATGCCGGCCAAGTTGGATGATTTGGCCCAGGTAGATATAATCCTGACGGACAACCTCGAGACGGACGCCATCGACGCATATAATTATATTCCGTTGATTAATTTGTGCAAAAATACTAGGTCCAGGCTAAGTCTACGCTGTCGAAGAGTGTCCATTTCAAAAAATGACAACCTAAGGTTATATGGGTATCTATGCGATATACCTGGGGAAATTACAGTAAAATTATACATTTTTAATTACAAATATTGTCGATCTTATCGTCTAGTGAATTATCGTCGACTTACTAAAACCAATCACTACTCCATTCACAATGTGACAAGTTAACGGCATGCAAACCTTGTGATATAACCGCGAATGCTTGTAATACCTAAAAACATAAGGATTATAGACGCATATAATAATCTTGATACTTATTTCCACTTGCGTTACATCATTAAATCGTACTAATAGAGATTTCATTTCATAATTTCTATAATGTTGGCTCATCACTATGTAAAGAGGTTACAAATTATTCTCTAATGCTTACAAAAGCAAAAACTGTGTTTTCTGTAAAGTGTTGTTTTAACTCTACTATAAGAATGAATAAGTATAAAATAACTGACGATCAGCCTCATTAGCCACAAGATCATCAAAAAGTCTACACAGCAATCAAACCTAATCAACAACGCGACATCAACGCATTCTCTTGAACTCCCAACTCTTGCCTACAAATAGGGCTGGACACTCAGGAAAATTTCTCAGCTTAATATTTCCAACTTAGAACTGTTGAAAATATGTTTCTACAGTTAAAAGTTGTTAAATACAAAATGTTCCTAAAGGTAGCACGAGTTATGAGGTACTACTGTCTCCTACCCTAGTCTTTGCCGCCCGCTAAGCTTAGAGATTCTGGGAAAAACGAATCATAGAACAGGACCTTAAAATGTTGATTCCCGATCATCCGATGACGGACCATTACGAAAGTTACTTAAGCAACAACACTGAGCTCTATTCGGCCTATTAGTCCTTACCAACGAATTAATGATGTTTCTTAAATGTGTACTAAAGATCTGCGATAAAAAAATCAGATTTGTTTATTTGAACATAAAAACGAAAATGTAAAATAGAAGTATTAATATAAAAGCCATTAGCAGAGTGATAATGAACAGCCCAATCTGCATAAGTAAAAAATCATGTATGTAGTTCCTTAGGGAATGTAGGAGAGCACTGATTTTCGGAAATTCCCCCACTTAGATTGAAAAAGGAACCAAAATTCACTCAAAAGGATTTATTGATATTCCATTTTTTCATTTTGCGATTTGCATATACATTGGTTTATTTGTGCCAGCCCTACGGGTATACGCGATGTCAATTGGAGCGAACGAGGTCACCTAACACGCTCACGAACAAGACCCAACCTTTCCCGTTTGCCGCATCCAACAGTATTACAATAACTCATTATGCATGCGTCTACCACAAACGTAGGGCATGTATGGCACACAAGTTTTAGCGCTTCCTTCAGACTAAAATCCAAGCTCATTTATCGTTGAATATCAGCGAGACAACACAAAGACAAGTTTTTTTTTAGAATTAAACGTCTTAGTGAGAGATAGCATGACTGATGATGATCATATCATCAGCGCATTAAACGTCCGCACCGAGAGGCACGAGCCTACCCGTAAAAGGTGTATAGGCCTCAGTCGTCCAGTATAGATAGGCCGACTTTACGCACAGTGTTTGAATCTTTTCACAGGCGTGCGCAACCGTAACCGTGACCGTAAGAACATTGGATAACGTACATACGAGTATAATTTCGAAAATTCAAAAACTCATTGGTGCGTGGTAAAATTTGAACATGCACCCTCCCGATCGAAAGGCAACGATCCACACCACTGAGCGATCGGCGCTCCTCATAGCATGCCATAGTAATAAATAAATTAAAATACAACTATCATCACTTCATCATCATTCCCGCGGGTGCCAGAGCCGTACTCTGTTATAATTATCGTCTAATATGTGTACCACTTCATACAACCCCTGGGTTAGATATTATGACAAAACCCGATAGTTTATTATGGTATATTAAAGCTTAACTTCCGTAACGAATGTAATAAGGTATATCACTTGAAGTTCTCACGCAGTCGACCTTGTAAAAAATCGTTGTTTATTGCCCGGACACTATTTTAAAAGCGCTTTGCAAATTACGCTTACTTACAACCTTGTTTCATTCATATGTTAACATAAAAAAACATTCATTAAGATTTATTTTCATGTTACTATAAGCAATTAACTTAAACACTATAGATTTAAATGTCAAATTTAACTAGCTCCGTTTCTGGTAGCACGCAATGAAAGTGTCCGTGATATTCGACGTGGTTGTCAGTCAAATGAGTATAAACATGCCAGACCAATCCGTCAATGAACGACTCCAACAGCGATTGTCACCCGAGCATTGTTATTACGCCAAACAAGACGACCGTATGTTGCAGACTCAATTGCTCATGTCGCAGACTTTTTCAAAGTAACCGCGTTGGGCATGGAACCGATAAACCAACGACTTGCAAAAACCCGATGGCGGCATAAATAACGCGAATGGGGATATATGCAGCAGTGAACCGATTTATTATTGAGATACTATTCGACACTGCGCTTATTAATAACACTCCGAGCGAACGTATTAATTCAAAGAAGAAAATTTATTTACGAAACGAATGCAATTTAGCAATCTGCTTATGATAAGTATAGAAACTATAGTCTTCATAGCACATCAGAGATAATGAAATAAGGATGTTTGTTTTATAAATAAATAATCAGATTAAAAAACCGATTTATGTTATTGCATACAAATGTTTGTAGGTACTGCCCAAGGATCGAACCCAGAACCCTGGGTGTAATAGTCGATTTCTCAAACAGGACATTACATGACCCATATGTCTCATCGTCATCATGTTAATTTTTGTTTTTTTTTTTACAAAATTTTCCCCGAATAGCGTGAATTCAACACGGAACCCTAAAAAAGTGCTATCCGTGCACTCGTCATTATAAAAGCCCAGTAATTACGCTGATCATGCCAATTACACGGACGCGTGGGCGTGCGTGCGCGCGCGCATGATGCAAGCGCTTCGCATACGTCGCTATTATTTAATCTCCCTTCAGTCGAGACGGTTTGTGGCCTAATTCGACAATGCACACTTTCAATTCGCATTCGGATTTATGCATTTTTTTGCTTTCGCTTTGACATGTAACCTGTTGGATATAATTTATTCCAATTCCAATCATACATTAAAATGATAGAAGCCCAATGCGTTAATGTATAAAAGTAGGTAACAGAATGTCTCACTTTCATATTAAATTGATACAAACTACAGACCCATACAAACAGACATGTCCATGCACATGTCTGTACTGCCCAGGGATCGAACCCGGAACCCTTGGTGTAGTAGCCGACTTCTCAACCATTACACCAAATGGGTCGTCTTAAAGCACTAAACTTTCCGTATTTATACTAGCCTAATAGAACTTGAGCCTCAGTCTAGGTCATTACGTGGAGAGCTAGGTAACCTAGTAAATGTATGGGGACAATAGAGCGACCCAGTGCATGACACTCACGATAATAAAACTATATGAACTTTTGGGGGTCTTTAGTGATTCCAACTTATTCGCCTATTTTCCTCTACAGATTTGAAACCATAACCATCAATATAACAAAAATATAAATTATTTATTGTTTTTGAGATAAGTGTCATTCACTTTGTATAGCCTACTAAAAATCTCAATTAGGCTTAAATGCCTTGTGCCCCAAGAGTTGCAACCTCACAACATTCCAAAGGTATATTTTATTAAAGAACCATAAAATGTTAATGTCATTTCACTGACCAGCTTTGTCAGCATTGGAGGCCATCACCCGAAACGTGCCGAACAGTAGCACCAGCAGCCTTTGCGTGCAAACTGGCAGCGAGAGAAGTAATCTGTGGACAATACATATAATATAATTACTAAAACCAATCATCAATTTCGGCGGTCCAAATCACTGGTAATATACATGAAACAAAATCATAAATGTTCTAAATAAACCTTTATTCTAATATTATCGCGAAATGTTAAAAAGATGTTATCTTTGTTCGGTATTCATTCGCGAAAAGACTAATTACCGGATTCAGGTGGCTCTTTGCAGTAATTTAGTTTTTTCTTTAGGTGGACTTTACAACTTCACCGGGCAATTGGCGAGCACAGATGGCTCTCAGCCTTAAAAATTTGCGGTATATGTATATGTACATTCAATACATTCCATTACAATTTTGTGTAATCACGTAAGTAGGAAGCAAAATAATGTATGTATACAAGAAACAAATAATTTGAAAATATATTTATAGATGATCTGTTGCGAAACGTATGTAGAAGACCAAATTTCACGCGGGATAAGCTGAGGGCAAGAGATAGTCCATCCACATTTGTGTCCATAATAAACATTTACAAAACAAACAACGCAATATCATAAATATAACGTAAACAACATTATTTTCCTGAAACCATACACCTTGCCAGTAATTAATTGTGCCAATAACAATAATTGTAATTATTGTAACATAATAGCAATATTATCAATGGCCCCATTCAATAAGTGTATAACATGAAAACAATAGTATTTCTAACTGACATGGTTAATTTGTTAAGTACGCAATCGTACTCGACCGCATTGTTGTTATCATCATCAGCTCATTAAACATATCCACCGAGGGGCACGAACCTACCCGTATAGGGTGATTAGGCCTGAGTCTTCCACGCGGGCCCAGTGCGGATTGGACGACTTCACACACAACCTTTAAATCTCTTCGCAGGCTTGCATGAAGGTTTTCTCACGATGTTTTCCTTCACCGTAAGAGCGTCGGATAACGTACATCGTCGGATATTTTCAAAAAATCGAAAATACATTGGTACGTGTCGGGATTTGAACCTCAGCCCTCCCGGTATGAAGGCGACAGTCCACACCATTGAGCTTAACGCATTGTTGTTAATCGAAATCATATTATCATGAATCCTCCAACTACCTACCTAATTCTAAATTCAATTTATCATCATCCAACAGCCATCCTTCAATGTCCAGAAGGCCTATAAGCCTTCCCGAACTGTAGGACTGTGGGGGTACGGGTGCGAAACCTAATCCGCGGGCCCAATTAAGATTGGTGGACATTTACCATCCTTTGCCCGCATTATCCCTTAACATCAGTTGAGATAGTAGCTAAAAGCCTGAACATGTAAATGTTATAAGAAAACAAGCTAACAAAGTTCGAAATACTATAAGGGTTAACTTTACGGTAAGGAACATAAAAAAGTCATCACTGCAGTGTAACAATTGCCCGGTGACGCTGTAAAGGCCATCTGCCGTCAACAGCAGTAGTCAGTACAAAAAAGTACAATATATTTTTTATGTTATATGTGTACAGGACGGTCAGGACGCTCACGACGGTCACCTGGTGGTAAGTGTTGAAGGAGACCAACAAACTGCGCCCGACACCCGAGACGACAGATGTTAGGCCTCTTATACCCAGTAATTTCACTAGCTACAGTGCCCTTATCCCGAAACACAAAAGTGCATAACACTCCTGTTTCACGGGACTATATCTGGCACTGCGGTGGTACCTACCTAACCTACCTATACGACTTAGTATTGAGTCTACCAAAGGGTCACAACAAATAACATCGCGTGAAACGAATTCCCTGTTTGGCTTAACGTATACAGAGTTCATAGAACTTACGCCACAAGCATGGGAACGGGATACCAGATTAATATCAATGGAGTGAACGACAGATGGATATGTGCGGGCGTTGTGCGCCCAGTTAACGCATGAATCGTTCGCGGATATACTACCATTGAGTTTGGGCTATGCCCTTTATACATATGGGGAGCGGACGCAAGAGCACAAGCGAGTGCGGCAAAGAATTTTTCAATTAACTAAATAATAAGATATTCAGTCGGACGTACTTCGGTACCACTAGGGCAATGAAAAACCAGTATCAGTAAACACAGTACTTTGTTTTAATTTTACTACTAGGTACATAAACGTATATTAACTATCGAAGAAAGATTTTGACGTCGATAAAAGATAGCATTCAACTATTTCGTTAGTCAGACGTAATGGTTTTCAAAAACTTAAAAAGATTATAGTATCATATGGAAAAAGTCAAAGCAATACTCAAATACACGCAACAATCTAAATGAATTTTATATAGTATACTCTAGTCCTGGAAACCAAATATTACTACAACTTCACGCTTTCTCCAAATCACCGTAAGAGCGTCGGATAAACCTACATATAATTTCAAATAGATATTGTTAAGCACGTGGCGGGATTTTAACCTGCATCCTACAAATCGAGAGCAGCAGTCCACATCAATAAGCCACCAACGCTCTTACCACGCTTTACAAGTGCTCAATTGATACACAATGCTCAATAAAAACGGATGTAGTTACATATGTCCCGCTGCCTTTCTTTACACCAGACGCTACGTCAACCTATCCTTATATAAAATAGGGTCTTTTTGTAAATTACCTTTCTTTATTTCATCACCAATGTTAATCGCAATTACTATCATTACAGTTTTTTCTCAATAAAGGTATTTCTTTACTTATTGGAGAGTCCCACCACAATATTTTCATTTCTGTAGAACAAAAATACTCTTTCTGTTAGTCCCGGGTTATATGTTTTTTATGTATTATTTTTTTATAAAAAAAAAATACTTTTGTATTATCCTATCTCAATCTGCGATTGTACTAGATTTTCTCTCATTTACTTAGGTAAGCGAGGAAAAATTAGAAACACGACACTAATAAAGATAAACGCATTATCAAATAATGCCCGTTGATAAGATCTTTCCAAGATTTTTATTCTCGATAAAGGCTATATATAGTTATATTACAGTACGACTTTCGGCACTAGATGCACATTCTAGAAAAACACCAAACCGTCATGAAAAACAAATACCTACCTACTTTCTAGTTTTATTATAAATGCGAAAGTTGTTAGTTTCTATTTACAAGTAACAAATAATAATTAATAAAATATACATATTTAAAATGTACTGTCACGAAAATACTTTTGGCAGACCAAATTCTACGAGACCAAATGCGAGGACAAACGCTAAATTGAAAAAAATAGCGTCATTAATATTTACAAAACCATACAAAATTCGACTGTATTTACACACCCAAAATACCGCAAAACATTCGTAGTTCACCTCATTTCGTGCGGTAACAGTGACTTGTTACTTAGAAATGATTTATTTGTCAGTTTCATTGCCTATTAACCCCGATTACAATTTACAATTTTCAGCGGGTCATCGGCCAACATTCTTGTATATTACGACTCTTATATTATCATAAATAGTTAGAAACGTAGCGCATCATAATTGAGACCTAGAGTGTAGTTTTGTAAACAAGCATTGTATAGGGGCCATCCATATTCTGAAAGTTCAATACAGTATCGCGTTACAGAAAACAATGGTTTCCTATCATTCGCATGGGACCACTTCATGTAACATAGTATCAGACGAATTAATTAACTAGTTTACATCGTTCTTATGCAGAGTACATGCCTTTTCACACAGAATGAGGATATTGGATTGTGACACCTCGCAATACGGATAGGTGGACGCTGTGCCGGATTAGCCATATAGCAAGAGTAGTAAATGCTGCGGGCCCCGCGGATTGAGGGGTCCCGCGCTACAACACTTCAGTCATACAGAGTGAACTATCTTGCACACCTTAATTAATTGCGTGAATATTAGGTTATATGGCTTAGGCTTAACTTAGGTACGACAGAAATATCTAAAACGCTGTAGTTTATGTATTATGGGTATTACGTCGTACGCCCGATGGATCGACCGACTTGCGGAAGGTCGCTGGTTGAGGTTCGAAAAAGAAAGCTGAGGTCCGTCCGGGATATCTGTTGCAAAGGATGGGAAACCATATCCAGCTGTGGACTTCGAAAGGTCAAAGAGAATTGGTTTTCGCTGTTGGCTTTCAATTTTTGAGCAAGTGATAAGTTAAGATTTGCGGACGATTACCTCAAGTTGTTACCAGTAAGACGGACTCCACTCAACGGAGGAGTCAGTCTCGGTTACAACTAAGGATGATAGTCGTTAACCAAACCTCGTAGGGCCAGCGGTTTAACCTAACCTAACCAAACCTGGTGGGTTACGGTCCGATCTCCCCATAGTTATATGTACTGTGCGGGAAGCCCTGTGCTCTGGAGTGGGCTTTTAAATGTAAAAGTTCAAATGTTTGATTACTGTGCCTGTACAGAACTTGTTTATAGCCTCAATTTCCGATTAAGTAATATCAATTTGTTTTAAAAATAAGTAACGCCTGCCACAGCCGATGCAATCGGACGTGCTTAATTTGATTCGCGTCGCGCACCGTGGGCAAACTAAGGTCAATGTCTTTTGAATACACATTTGTCGCGGAACCGTACTAAGTGATCAGCAAGTTGAAATGGCAGTGGGCTGGTCACGTATGTCGCAGAACCGATGGCCGTTGGAGCAGACGAGTTCTGGAGACCGTGTTTTGGTGAACATTGCGTAGGACGCGTTCCGGCCCGTTGGACCAACAATTTGCGAAAGGTCACTGGTGGTGTCTGGATAAGAAAAGCGGAAGAATAGCGGATAACCGGAATATCTGGCACAGAACGGAATATACCCATGTCCGGTAATGGTCTACGATAAGTAGAAGAGACATACTAAGTCAAAAGACAACGCATCGTGGAAATAAAATTAGCCTCAGTTACTGCTTATTTAGAATTGCTTTCATGATCTTGTGGTCTGAACATTGGTCTCTCCGTGAATTTGCTGTGTAGGAACGACTGTGTCCCGTGAAAATTACACTACAAGAAAATTACGATAAAAGCGAACAAAACGGCTTTATGACTCAGTTATTGTGGTTAAACTTCTTGTGGACCCTCTTTTATTCTGCCTTATCAAAACAATGAATATTTAGAAAAATACTAACGAAATGTTTCGACTTTTTCTATCCTCTCCTTAAGTGATACAATATTAAAAACACGCCTAAAACCATCCTGAAATGTCCCACATAGCATTGCTATAATCCAAGATGCCTTCCAAAGAACTTAAGGCCTCGAGATGATAGTTTTTGGTCAACCATTCGACAACTGACCATTAAAATATTTGCTTGACTTGCATGGTGGGCAACCAAAACAAGCCACTACGTATTTTTTTACCAGTCTAATCTATTGAACGCCGGGACGCCAGGCGCCTTAATACGTTACTAGCAGTCAAAGGGTTAAAAGCTTATTCTAACAAATAGCATAGCATATAGGCAATTGAAAAAATCTTACCTGCGAATTTCATCTACTTGCCGATCTTCTGGTAGTTCCACAGCAGTGAACAGGTGCATTTCACCATCGCGCCCAAATACACCACCAGGAATTTTCCTTAAACAAATCAACACTGTGAAATATTACAAAGCATTTAAATAAAATTGGTTATTTTTCATCATTATTCCATACAAACCATTTTTAATATTTCAATGTAAAATTCCATCTGTTATTAATTACAAAAGCATATGAATAGCTCTGGCCATCTATCATCTGAGTGCGGTGAAAGACTATGAAATATGTATGGAAATCCCACATGTAAAAAACATCCTTATTTGATTGATGTTAAAAACAACACTTTCCTTTAATTACCAATCAAATAATCTACAACCTTCCACTAAAACATTTGCTTTCGTCTGCCACTCTAATTGCCTAACATTTTAGTTTTATTTTATATTATTTGGTCTGCTGGAAGAAATCTATTTTAAGAGATAAGCCTACCTGTACTTATTGTTACTTTTAAGATGTCAACCTATGTACAAAATAAAAAAAAATAAAAGTGAGCAGACCTTCCAAACACATGACTGGGGCAGAATGGTCCATTGCTCATAAGTCACAACATGGACCCAATCTAGATTGGTGGTTAACCTGTTCAGTGCCTTAACCGATACTATGAACTTGTACTGAATGCCTTGCACTAAACACAATAACGATACCTGGACTAGAAATCGCGTCCCTGACACCTCAAATGAAACATTTTTGACGCAAATTCGTGTTCTCGGCACACTGAACTTAACTCTATCAAAAATTTAGGCTAAACTGTACTATGTGGGCCGCGGAGTTGGGTGTTGAAATTCTTATGGTTGAAGGACCTCACTAAGGTATAATTGTGTAAAATTTTAAGGTGAGGAGATTTTTAGTTTTTGAGATACTAATGATTAAAAATCCAAAAATTACAGGGTAATTTTTTTTGGGTCTGGCAATAGGTCTGTCATGGCACTATTCTGTGTTGCATTTTACTTGTAATGTTTTCAACTGCATCAAATTACTATGATTTTAATGGTTTACAATAGTTATAACTAAGAGTGGTAGGGGGGACATGGGCCTTTCCACATAGCATGACAAAGAGGAAATTGGGCCATAACCCACTAAGCACAGCCAATGCAGATTGTGACAAATGTTAGTAATCAAATTAATCAATATATTATAAGGAAAAATATTCGCACTGTTGGAAAATACATTATCAGTGGAGATATAAGTTTTAATACAGAAAAAAAATAATTTGGAGTTCCATAAAATATGCAAATACCCATGCCTTCCTTTAAATATGATAAACATTTTTGATTAAACTTAAAATGACATTTCATATCTTTTAGTTATCATGTTGTATTGATAAACACCTGTAGGCACAATTGTAAGTAAATAAACTCACCTGAGAAACTTTTTCAGTACACTAGCAATAGTGTAAACAGAATAATTATCTACATTGACCAGTCTGCCAGTCTGTAGAAAATGAATAAGCTTCTTCATGGCTCCTTGGTGTCCTGGCGCCCTGAATACATCCCGCCGGAGCGGCGCCTCCTTGTTTAACTTCAAAATCAGCACCTGCACAAATGTGCATGTATTCAGAACTCAGTCAACACCCGTAAAATTCACACAGTACTAAAACAACTACGACAAGGATACTAACAAGTAAAGGTCCAGGTATATCATCCTTACAAACTTCGTGTAAAGGTACACCAAATTTAACTTTTTCCAGTCTTCGTGGGTACGGCAACGAATTGGGATGCCCGCAAGACGTAACAACATTGCTCAATGTAGCAGCTCGCCTATGCATCCTCCTTGCCCAGTTGCTCATTTTCCCTGGGTGTATACTCGAATGACACTAAAACCATAACCTAGTTATCTTCCAAAAGCAAATCCACATTGACCCATCATTAAGTTTATTAGGGCCAACAATATTTAATAATTCACTTTACTTTATTTCACACTGTCAAAAAAGAATCAAGATTAAACAATTAATTGGAAGAAAACTGTATTCCGTGTCCCTTTATAGGGCTGTGCTTGTAGCGGCAACCAAAGACACAAGGAGACAAGACAACCAATGACAGAATCTCTAGTTGTTTTATTTTTTGGCTGTCAAACCAGTGTTGCCACCTCAGTTTTAGAAATGAGACTTTTTGAGAACTTAGAGCTAGATAGGGATAAATTGAGCATTAAAAAATTTTCTGTTCTAAAAATGCTGATATAATCGTGTCCGTGAAACCGTATTTTAGAGCGTCTAGAAAAACGGATCCATGACCAATGAAATAGCAAAACATTCTTGTTAGCATGTCGAAACTTCATACTTTGGTAATAGTTTCAAATAGTGAATAAGAGCTAGATTTCTCTTTTGGGCTAAGTCGTTAAAAAGGAGTTCATCTATACTAACAAGTACTAGATCTAATTACAAAAGGGCTAAGATGGCAACACTGTCAAACTCAACCTCATTCATTCTCCACATTTTTTAATCCACTCCGACGTTCGCTCCTGTAAGACCGAATGAAACTAAGATTGATTAATGATATTATTTTATCGATGTCGATAATATCGACACGAACTGTAAACTTTCTCAAACTTTGGATTAAATCTTAACATTAAAGAGTACCTGTTTTCATGCAATAAAATCCCACTTGATGATCACGTGATGATCCAAAATATTCCAAGGTCTCGAATTACCAAATCAGTTTTACAACTGTGAGTACAGACTCCAAAACATTAAGAAATAAATATCATTACATAAATAAAAGTATGTATAAGCGTTGTAATTATTTAAAAAATCCTTATATTGCAAAAACGTTCGATAATATTGAAATCATCGATAGTTATTTACTGTCGAGTATCGTTCGATAGGGGTCAATGACGGAACGTTAAAGCGGAATTATAAATACTATTGAAAGTATTCATAATTCCATTTTAACGTCCCGGTTCGAAATCCACCCACGAATCATAAATTGGTTGTGATAAGAAATGGTATAACATAAAATATTTCAATACGGTGAATTCATGTATTATGGCAATAGTTGATGCAAAAGTAGTCAACTTGCGATAGTACAAAACTATCGATTGTTGGTGCAATGATTACAAAGCCGATACTATTCATAGTATACATAGTTATGTCTATATGTATTGAGCTACGATACTATCGATAGTATTACAGTGTACCAATACTTTTGATTGCGATAAACTAAGCTATCGATTCCTTCCTATAGTGTCGGGAGTCGTGATACTATTGCACTTACCCAATTATCGATAGTTGGCTGTCAAGCGGCAACACTACTTTACTCAAAAATGTATTGATTTGATTTTAATCGTTCTTTGTCAACTTGTCAACAAACAACAAAAACGTTACTCAAAGAGTATGTAAAGTAAGAGGCGGGACTTCCATAGAAAAAAAAATTCTACACAAATGTCAAAACGGAGCAGAGATCTTGCACCAACTTAACGAAAGTATGCTGTCAATCGTACCAACATGAGAAATAACAAATAGTGTTTGCAGTACATCCTACATAAATATCGATATCGATATTCGTAATGAATATATATATATATTATAATACTATTTAAAAATATTTTCAGAATCTCCATTTCGTTTTAATGGTAGAAGTAAATATATATTATTCTATACTTCTACCATTAAAACGAAATTGTATGATGAGTTAAACAGTAAATAAGTCAAGACCATAATTTATGTTATTTATTAAACAGTCATAAATATTTTTGTACGTAGACTGGTATTCACACAAATTACATGGTTCGAGGGCACATCTAAAACCCGATTTTGTTTAGTTTTTCATAATTTTGATTTCTTTCTATTTCTATTTTCGTAGCAACTTCAGGATGAAAAATAGACGACATTTGTCATGGATGCTGCATCAGGCTGAAAGTAAAACACGTAATATTAAAGTTTGAATAATTGTTTCAAACTTATTACTTTAAAATTTAAACTGCCTCCGTGGTATCCAACAACAATTGACTTAAACTACTATCTACTATAGTCTTGGTCAGAGTATACAGAAACATCAAACGACGGAGATGACTCTCCTAGAAGAAGCAAGCTCACTGAATACTTGCCATTTATTACTTTGCTATACTCATAAGTTGAGACTTGAAATTTAATTGAAATTTGCCATGTAAAACTGCCAAACGGATAGGGTTAGGTTAGTTTAGAACTATGACTATAACATTAGCCAAGTGAAGGAATATAATAACTTGATTATATTTAAAAAATGAAAACATCTGAAACTGTGAGCATTAGAAATAAAAAATATGATAGGAAATTGTGTTTATATCGTCTTTATCTTTGACGAATCCGCCTTAAAGCACACTTTAAAAACATTTCCAAAATTCAAAATTACAATTTTGGAGTCTTGTTTTCATTTTCATTGTCTTGTGCACTCTTTGTTATCACTTACCTTCTTTTGATACATTTTTTTCCTTGTACATTTTACAGGGAAACCCTATCAGCACATCATCTGGCAATGGCATGGCATTAAGTTTCACTGATGGGACGGCAGTTGTTTTTAATTGAGTTTTTTTTTCTTGAAGTCGGTGTCCTTAAAATGATTCCCACAAACATATTTTTCATTTAATTTTTGTATAGGTATATATGCCAGGTCCTCATTACCTAACATTTTGACCCATAACTTACATCTGAAAAATATCGATATCGATAAAATGAAATATTCCGCACTATAGTGATGAACCGGCTATTTCGTAATTATCACAATAATATTATATTATGTTTGTATAGTTTTAAGATACATCTTTAAATAACATCCTACCTGGCTTCATCAACAGGAAATTTAGCCATAAAGTGGCGTTTGACTCCATCTTTTCTTCCAGATCTTAAGCCACAAATTTCACAGCGCCGATACATTTACTTCTTACATTCTTACTTTAAATCCTTATTTCCAAGTCCTGAAATGATAACTTAAAGTCCTAACAACGTTTCACTTCTATCCTAACCGAAAAAACTTATGCGCATGAAGAAAACTCGTAAATATCACTTTCAACAGAATACAAAGAGTAATCATTGACAACAAAATTGACAATAACGCTCGAACTAACCAAAAACTAACCGCGAAACAATCAAATTGTCAAATGAAGAAAGAGTGAGGCAGAGGAAGTGAGTGAGATGGCTATAGCCGCCATTAAAATTCTGCTCCGTTTCATAGTAATTTATTTTTGTATGAAGTTGCGACTGCCTGACGTTACTGAAATACTTTACCTAGGTACCTACATATTTTATTAAAATTAAAGAATCTGTATCCCATTTAATTGAATTTACAATTTTTTAAACAAAAATCGTGTGTAAGTTATAATCATGAACTTAGATGATGAATGGCAGGAAAATGAGCCGGTATCTACGATGCCACCACCGCAGATTTCTTACAATACGCGTGAATATCGGCCGAGTCGTGGCAGGGGCAATTTCGGCCGAGGCACTGACAACAGACGAGGCCACAGCAACGACGAAAATTGGCGCCGGAATACTTCCGAGATCCCCGCGGAGCGCCAGTATCCTCCAAGTTCAAACAATCGCCGCTCCTTCCACCAAAATGAAGGAGATAGAAAGAATATCACTGTTCCTTCACATAAAGTTGGCCGTATCATTGGCAAGGGTGGCTCTAAAATACGCGAATTAGAGTCAGAATCTGAAGCTAAAATTAAAATCGGTGAGTCAAATGGAAATGACACTGATGTCACATTAATTGGTTCATCAGACGCAATCAGTAAGGTTGAAACTCTCCTAAACAAGGTACTTCAGGATTATAAACCGCCTACTAGAGATAATCACAACTCAAGTGTTGGCAGTTCTGGCTCGGGTGATTTTCTGAAAAAGAATGAATCTGGTGTTGAAGTCATTGACTGGGACAAACTTAACTCGTTTTGCGATGAGCAACAACAAACCAGATGGCAAAATTTACCACCTATTGTTAAGGACTTTTACAAAGAAGATCCAGCAGTTGCTAAAATGTCTCCTGCTGATGTAACACGTTGGAGGCGCGAAAACAATGATATACAAGTTAAGAGAACCTTTGATGATAAGCCTGGTCTAAGACCCATTCCAAATCCAGTCAAAACTTTTGAACAAGCATTCCAACACTACCCTGAAATTTTAGATGAAATTTATAAACAAGGCTTTTCACAGCCATCCCCTATTCAGAGTCAAGCATGGCCCATCCTACTAAGTGGGGAAGATTTGATTGGTATTGCACAAACTGGTACAGGTAAAACATTGGCATTTTTACTTCCTGCATTAATACACATTGATGGTCAAACAATTCCAAGAGAACAGAGAGAAGGACCAACTGTTTTGATCATGGCTCCAACAAGAGAGCTTGCTTTACAAATTGACAAAGAAGTTTCTAAGTACCAATATAAAGGTATCAAATCAGTATGTCTTTATGGTGGAGGTGACCGTAAAGAACAAATTAAGACTGTTGCCAAAGGTGTAGATATAGTCATTGCAACACCAGGAAGACTGAATGATTTAGTTCTGGCCCGACATTGAATATTATTAATTTTTCATATATAGTTTTGGATGAGGCTGACAGGATGTTAGACATGGGCTTTGAGCCTCAAATCAGAAAGTCACTATTTGATGTTCGGCCTGATAGGCAAACTATTATGACTTCTGCTACATGGCCCACAGGAGTAAGACGTTTAGCTGAATCCTACATGAAAGACCCAATTCAAGTTAATGTTGGATCATTGGACCTAGCAGCCGTTCACACTGTAACACAGATGCTAAAATTCATTGATGAGGATGATAAGGAAGAGGCATTGCTGGAGTTTTTGTCTAACATGGATCCAAATGATAAAGTTATTATATTTTGTGGGAAGAAAGCCACAGCTACTCATATTACCACTGAATTATGCCTTAAAGGAATTGAGTGTCAATCATTACATGGTGACAGGGATCAATGTGATCGTGAAGCAGCTTTGGAAGAAATGGTTGATGGAACTGTAAATATTTTGGTTGCAACTGATGTTGCATCCAGAGGTATTGATATTAAAGATCTGACACATGTTGTAAACATGGATTTCCCTCGTCACATTGAGGAATATGTGCACAGGGTTGGTAGAACTGGCCGTGCAGGAAAAACTGGGATAGCCTTATCATTCATTACAAGAAATGACTGGGCCCATGCCAGGGAGCTTATCAAGATTTTAGAAGAGGCTCACCAAGATGTGCCTGGTGAGTTAGAACAAATGGCTCAGAGATTTGAGGCCATGAAGATTAAACGGGAGAAAGAAGGAGGTGGCCGGGGCCGTGGTGGCCGAGGAGGCCGCGGTGGCAGGGGTCACAGGGACAGGTGGTAATTAATAAAGCTAAAAATTCACTCTAAAAGTCAATTTTGTTGTTACTACTTTAGGAGCATCAGAGATGCCCCTTATCTATTAGATTGTGCAGTTATTGTGGGTGACATGCATACCATGACACTGTTAAATATGATTTTTATAAGATAAACATCTAAGATTAGCTAATAATTTTTCCCAATTTTTGTTACAAAAACATGTTTAATGACATTTTGCTCTATGTCCAGAATATTTTTGAAATATAACTGGTACAGAATAAAAGCAGTTTGTTCAACAAAACACTTCTGTGTAAAAACTAAATTTTCTACATTTCCTGAGATTGGAAAAAAAACACTTGTTTATATTTTATATAGCCTTAAAAAAATTGTAACAATTCTTTTGTTAAAGTAGTTAAACTTTGAAATAAAAATACATTTACCTAATATGCATATATTTTGTTTTTTTTTAACCATACAACAGGTAAAGCATAACTAGGAAACAATTCTAATAAAATTTATAATTGTCTGCATTACAATTGGCAATTTCATAAAAGTTTCAAGTATCACTTAAACTACTAATGATTCAAATTTCAATGACAATCTTATATCTAATAACAAGTGTTACACTACCAATTTCGTGCAATGAAGTTTGAGAATTTTCTCTATTCCACCTATTGTATTGATAGAAAAATAATAAGTTGCTTGTTGAAATACTAATTATCATACAGTGTCACAACTGTTCCTTGCTTTGTTTCATTACAGGCATTATATATAAAAATATAACATAAACAACCAAGAAAATAAATAATACCAATATAATCACTAAAAAAGGCTATACAGAATAGGCATATAGTAATTTTGTATCATATATTTGAATATAAGCGTTTTAGACAATTTCTAATCGTTTCATCTCTTTTAAGAGTTCTACGCCCATTTTCGCTGGAGAACGAGTAACAATAACGTTAGCTTTTTCTAAGGCCTTGATTTTGTCCATGGCGCCACCTTTTCCACCGGATATGATGGCACCGGCATGTCCCATCCGTCTGCCAGGGGGCGCTGTCAATCCAGCAATAAACGACACTACTGGCTTAGCCTTCTGGCCCTGAAATAAAATATGCATAGCAATTTTAATGGATAGAAAATTTGTTGTGATGTTGCAGAAGTGAAATTAATTTAAGAAAATTCAAGAATACAATGAGTTCATGAGAAAATATATAAATAGAAAAATGCAGATACAATGATGTAACAATTACTACACATTTGTGACAGACAGATAGGATGCATCAAATTTTGAAACGAAACTAGAATATGGTCATTCATAAATAAATGCATAAAAGTAGCACAGTGGTGCAAAATTATATAATTTATGAGTAACTATCAAAGGAATGGCATAACCAGCTAAGGATGAGATAAAGTAACTCAATCATAAACCTTTGTTGGATGTTCTCAACCATTTACCTTTTTGTTCTGTACAAAAATAAAAAGACATGTGTAAATACTGTGTTCCCAATTGGTTAATATATTTTGTTATTTATTTAGAAAATTACTTACAGTGTTGTACTGAGTGAGGTATTCGGATGCCAATTCCTCTGCATTTCCTCCAATCTCACCAATAAGTATTATGCCTTTAGTTTCTGGATCATTAAGGAATACCTCCAGGCAATCAATGAAGTCGGTTCCATTGAAAGGATCACCACCGATACCCACACAAAGAGTTTGGCCCAGTCCAGTCTGGAATTTAAAATTGATAATTATATTAAATTTAAAGAATTATAATTATTAGTAATGGTCCCTAATGTCATTTGACTAGAAGTAGAGGAAAAGTTGTACTCAAACAATTTTAGCCTAGCAGTAAAAAAAATGGGATTATACCTAGCACACACTCCTTGACAACTTGTTGAGGAATTCCCAAATATTGTGCCGCCATGTTTTTCTAGTATGTGTTGCCAGTTGGCTAGAGCCACCTTGTTATTCAGTAGTGCACCATGTAAAGGTGGCTTGATTTCTCAAAAGGTGTTAGTTAGGACTCCTATATTCTAAATTAATTTACTTGTATCTGATGGATACATAATAATAATATATTTAATAAAATTAATGAATTTCTGGCAAGATAATATTAAGAATTCAGTGATTATCCAGAGGAAATATTGAAACATGTTAAGAGTTTTCTGAGCACTGTTATCTAGTTATATTAAAAAATATATATATTACCACACACTCACACAGCAATGATAGGTAATATCACAGATAATATATACTACACATCAATCACAAAATAATTGTGTGATCTGGAGTCCAAACAGCACTGTATTTCAGGACTCCAGGTCCACCTGTAGATCAAAGACAGTAATCTGCAGAATATATGTGAGTGCAAGTGTGTGTTTATGAGTGAATGCGTGGAATATGCATGTATTTTGGCTTACTGTATGATTATTAATTACTGGTTTTATCATATCTCAGATTTTGATCTCGGACTTACAGAAAAAGTATTTATAAACAAAACTTACTGTTGTTGTCTGGTGACAAGCCTCATAAGTGAGGGTTCCCGAGCGTGATACTACACCGATGCATCCTTTCTTATGCACAGCAGCAGGCATGATACCAATCTTACATTTCTCAGGTGCAATAATACCTGGGCAATTGGGACCTACCAAACGTGACTTGTTCTGACGCAGGAGGGCATGTTTCACACGAACCATATCCTTTAAGAAAATAAAACATTACTAAAATAACATCTGGGATGTAAACAGCCACTCTTTAATTCGATTTGGTGCACTGTGGTAGGTTACCAAAGCTTTGTTTATTCTGTAGCCGGATGCATCACAACTTCATAAGGTCAAATAGTTTATCAATAATAAATATTAGATATATAAGTATACAATAATGTATGCTTTTCATAGCACAATATTCAACACTCATTAAAAAGTCAATGTTCATATACAATTAGATCACAATACAATTTTATTTATAAACATTATATAGTAAATAGTTATTTTTGTAAACTCATTAACTTATCTTATGAACTTTCATAAGTTCAAAGTAAAATACTTATCTTTAGGTTTAGATATGATTGTATTTATTACTTTCCATAAAAGATGATATTCTAAAAGCAAGGGATTCATCAGAGGTATCATGAAGGGAGAATATTATAATAACTAGTTAAAATGACATAATATTAAAGAAAAGTAATTACATGTTGGGGTACTCCTTCTGTGATGCACACAATCAATGGAACCTCTGCCTCAATGGCTTCAATGATTGCCTGAGCTGCTCCCGGAGGGGGCACATAGATGACACTAGCCTGAGCCCCAGTTGCCTCTTTAGCCTCCTTCACTGTGCCAAACACTGGTTTACCCAAATGTTCTGTTCCAGCTTTTTTAGGTGACACACCCCCAACAATTTTAGTTCCATAGTCTAGGGCTTGCTGGCTGTGGAAAGTTCCTTGCTTTCCTGTAAAACCTTGTACAATGACTTTGGTCTCATTGGTCAGTACTAAATTCTTTCTAGTTTCTGCATATGGGGTGCCTGACTGAAATCTAACATTGTTCAATTTCAGGCCATCTGAAAATTAAAGTGTGGTATGGATCAACTCAGTGACAAAATATCAACTTCACAACAATTTAAAATCAACCTGTCATTCGTTAGAGGCTAACATGACAGTAGGTACCAAAGGTCAAATATTAGGTTTGATTGTAAGTGATTTGAGTTAGAATAAAACAATGATCGTTTATATAATGTAATCGGAGGTTGAAAATTCAAAAACATTACATCTAGTACAAGTCTTATTTTTAGATGAAGGTCTCGGTTACCTATACCAAACCTAATGAATACGACATTGATGTCATGTTCATAAGAAGCCCATATTTTAATCGCTTCCACAAACAGTTAGAACGAAAGGCCCTATATTTAAATACACTCTTCATGAAAATATTTTATGTCACGATTTAGGCGTGAATTGTTCTACAAGGTTAACATGTACATGTACAATACAACCAACAATTTAGCAAACTTTAGATCGTATACGCCACTGGAGAAAACTTTTGATTTCCGGTTTAATTAAACTAAATAATTATATGATACACATAAAAGTAAAATTACCTCTAAATCGAGCCAAAATTCGTACCGGGACAGCCATTGTATAACTTCGAATAAATTTAGGGGAGAGATTGTAAAATTTTGTGACACTGACAGGCTACCAGCCATTACGTAATTAAATGACAGCTTGTTGTCACAAGTGTCAAAACGTTCCATATTGATCACGGTGCTTTTTTCGTCCTAGTTTTTACCATAATTATTAAATATTTTGTAAAATATTTTTTTTTAGTGTGTATATAGTGTTAGATATATATTTTGTACTTAAGCGAATTTTTAATTACGTTTTTACTTTTACCTTTTTTACGCTTTTACATCATTCATTACTTTCATTCAAGTCAGTTTTAACATTCAAAAATTGGTACAAATATTTTCTTAATATAATCCATCAATATTAAGCTTTTATGATAATCTGTGTAGTATGCCTTTTTAAGAATTACATTTAATACAACACAATCCAAGAATAATGTTATGTTTATTGATTCGGACCTGGTGGCAGTGTTGCCACCTTAGCTCTTTTGTAGCTAGATCTAGCACTTTTATATAGATAAACTACTGTTTTAACGATTTAGCCCGAAAAGAGCAATCTAGCTCTTTTTCACTGTCTTCAAAATATTACCAAATTATGAAATTTTTGACATGCTAACAAGTACTTTTTGCTATTTCATCGGTCATGATGATCTTTTTTTAAACGCTATAAAAAAACCGCTTCATGACATGATTATTTCAGCATTTTTAGAACAGAAAATCATTTGATGCTCAATATAGCCCTTTTTTACTTCTCATAAAGCATGGGGTGGCAACACTGCCCGGTAGTTAAAGAATGACGTGTGTCAGGACGTGTAAATTTGTTTAGTTTGTGTATATTTTTGGCCAGTGTATTTATTCCTGGTTCCACAGATTTTTCGCTCCAAAAATCTTGTGTATTATATATTATTTTCTTCTTTGTTAGTAATACTATTTGATTTGTAAGATCCCGTTTTATAAGACAATTATTATAAGCTAGGCACAAAGATAACGATTGTCACGATCTTACAGAAGTCACGACTATTCGTAATCAGTTGAAGTGATTGCTGGTATTGTTTGCCGACTGTTTTGATAATGTGCGGATCAGACAAAAAACTTGGAGAAATACGGGCTTTAATTCTAGTTGGTGGTTATGGAACCCGTTTAAGGCCACTAACATTAAGTAGACCAAAACCTCTAGTGGAATTTGCCAATAAACCGATTTTGATGCATCAAATAGAGGCCTTGGTTGAAGCTGGAGTCACACAGGTATTTTAATTTGAAGGATTTCGTGTTAAATTTAAATAGACTTCAGCTATTTAATGAAAGTGTTCTTAGAAATTTTTGTAACAAAATATTTCTTTTATAGGTCATATTGGCAGTTTCATATAGAGCAGAAGATATGGAAAAGGAATTGACAGAGCAAGTATCGAAATTTGGAGTATCATTGACATTTTCTCATGAGACTGAGCCTTTGGGTACAGCAGGCCCTCTGGCATTAGCACGCGAAATACTTAGTGCTAGCCCTGAGCCATTTTTCGTTTTGAATTCTGATGTAATCTGTGACTTTCCTTTCAAAGAACTTGCCAAATATCACAGGAGTCATGGAAAGGTAAAGAAAATATTGTATTTTTAGCTTTGGATATTCCAGATGTTGAAATGTTTTGGATGTCTTTGATGTTACTGTTATACCACACACCATACTGTTTATGGTACCAGATAATTGAAATAGTAACAATAGTAAGTAATAGCTGCTCAAGTGTTTAGTTAGAAATATTTTGTTAACAAAATATTTTAATTATTATTATTAGTCTAGCCTTAATAATTGTTATTAGTCTAATAAATAGTGTAATAAATAATAATTATTAAGGTATGTAAATACTTAATATATTATTTGATATTTTAGTCTACCAATTTAATAATATTATGTTCAAATTGATATAAACATTGGCGCTGTGGTAAGATATCCTCTGTGTTCACTGCAAAATATAAAATAAACCTCACATATATAAATTAGTCATTTGGAAAAAATTCAATTTTCAATCACATTAGTCATATATTAGTCTATAGAAGGGAGTTTAAAGCCGAATCTATAAGATGTATTAATAATTATATTACCTCATTAGAAAATAATATAAAACAAAATGTAAAACATTTTTGGATGTATATGTCTAATCGTAAACGTTCAAATGATATACCTCACAACTTATGTTACAAGACATCAACTGCAAACAGTCACGAAGACGCATGTAACTTATTTAGTGATTTTTTTCAGTCTGTCTTTCAACCGGCTACTGTACCAGATAACTTCGACATTCTAGATTGTGACTCCTCACATACTTCAACATCAGATCTCTCTCTTAACGATATTTCTGTATCTAAGGAAGACGTTTGTGAATCTCTAAAAAATTTAGATATCTCTAAGGGTGCGGGAGTAGATAATATACCTTCTATCTTCTTAAAAAAAACCGCTTCTAGTATAGATAAGCCTCTATGTTACCTCTTCAATAAATGTTTGAACTGTGGGATATTCCCTCGTATATGGAAGAGTGCTCGAATAGTACCCGTACATAAAGGTGGGTCCAAGAGGGACGTAGAAAATTTCCGCCCGATTTCAAATCTTCCTATTATCTCCAAAGTATTTGAGAGACTTGTTCACAACTTTATTTATCCCCATCTCCATAACAAAATCATAAAACAACAACATGGCTTCGTTAAAAAGCGTTCAACTATTACTAATCTGCTTGTATACACTAACGATCTTTTAATGGACTTGATAATAATGAACAAACAGACAGCATTTATACTGATTTCCGAAAAGCATTCGATCGCGTGGATCATAGGATTTTACTCGAAAAAATTGCGTACAATGGCATAAGAGGAAACTTATGGAGATGGTTTAAATCATATATTACCAACAGAACTCAAAAAGTTGTAGTCGGAGGCTGTGATTCACGGGTTGTAAATGTCACTTCAGGTGTACCACAAGGGTCTATATTGGGCCCGCTGCTATCGTCGTGTTTATTAATGATATTGATGAAGTTTTTAAAACTAGTAAGTTTCTCCTATACGCAGACGATTTAAAAGTTTATCACACCATAAATAATGATAACGACCACATTCTGTTACAAGAAGACCTTAATAGGTTTACCAATTACTGCCACGACAAAAATTGCAACTTAGTATTAATAAATGTAAAAGTATTACATTTACCAAAAAAAAAACATTAGTAACTTCACATACTCCCTTTGTGGTATTAACTTAGACAAAGTAAACTACATTAAAGACCTGGGTGTAACACTCGATAGTAAGCTTCATCTTGATTTACATATTGAAAATATAATCAGTAAAGCTTATAGAATGTTCAACCTTGTCATGCGATCATCTTCTGCATTTAAAAATCACTACTTTTATTTATCTGTTCACTTCATTGGTAAGACCGCAGCTTGAGTACGCGGTACCGATATGGGATCCCTACTATGATAAATATCACAAACGTCTTGAGATGGTTCAAAAAAATATTTACGTCGCATGTCATACAGATGTCTCCAAAAACGCCTTCCATATTTACAATTACTAAAAAAATATAAACTCCTCGACTTAAAATCACGTCGTCTTCAATTAGAGGCTATGCTTCTTTATGACCTGTGTAACAACAAATACGACTGTATAGACATTATTAATAATATTTGTTACTCCGTCCCGTTGCGAGTTCGAGTGCGTGCAACGCGTCAAAATCCATTGTTTGTCACTACTAGGACAAGAACCAACGCTGGACTGCGTTCACCTTTATATCGTATCTCGATAAGTACAATAAGACATTTAATAGCTTAGATTGTTTGCATGTAGCGCTGGTTCCTACAGAGACATGTTATCAGTATTCTTAAATCTATAGTAATGAAATAAAATGAAAATGAAACTACTTTTGAGTATTTATTATTATGAATTATATTGCATTTATCACACACATTTTTATTTTATATATTTATATATATGAATATTATGAATTTTTATTAATATCTATATGTATATATATTTACTTTCTAATATTTATACCTACTAGTACATCCATGAATGCGCACACGCACCCTCCTCCATACAGTGCACTTATATTGTTATTTTATCATTTAAAATTTAAAATTGGTTATTATTTTCCTTTTACTATTGTGTACACTCAAAACTTAGAATCACACAATTTTCCATATCCTTGTACTTTATATGTGTCCAACGATGCTGAGTTTGTAATAATTTAATTCATTTTATTTTGTAAGTGATATCGCAACTGTATTGCAAACTTGTTTGTGGTCCAATAAATAAACTAAAAAAAAAAAAAAAAAAAAAATATATTATTGGTTTTCTTATCTTGTAATGACAAAGNCAGCTGATAGGATTTGTTCTTTTTAATCATCCTTTTGGTTATGTTACATACAATAGGTATATTAACTGAAAGACCATCTGAGTTACTTTCTCCAATTGATCAAAAGTACTTATGACGGTTTTTAAAAATATAATGTCATGTTAAAGGTTATCAGCTGATGCAATTTGAAATTCTTTAGTATAATACATCATAATCATACTGTTTCACTACTTTCAGGAATGTACATCCTGAATCCATCAGTGTTAAGTAGGATAGAGTTACGACCAATGTCAATAGAGAAGGAAGTGTTCCCATTTATGGCAAGGGACGGTCAACTTCATGCTATGGAGTTGCAGGGTTTTTGGATGGATGTTGGACAGCCTAAAGACTTCTTAACAGGTACAGCAAGTACTTTATAGCTTACTAGCGACCCGGCCTGGCTTCGGAGGGGTGCAGTACTGATACTAAATACACTACAGAAAAAAACTGTAAACATATAAAACATTATTTTGATAAATCGTTGGGTTCATTCTGCATTTGCAATTTACTTTTATGCAGAAATCATAATCATTGCATTAACCATAATACTCTCCTCATGAAGTTGAAGCATTACGGTGTCGATAAGGTCGCGTCTTAATTTATACATATTTATTTAACGAATAGATCCAAAACATACATATCAGAGAAACAAGTTCCAGCAGAGCCTTTTATTGATGGGCGTTCCCAGGGCTTAATATGGGACCTTTGTTATTCTTAATTTTATATGATACCTTATTATACAAACTATGTAAACTGTTATTTGCTGATGATATCTCTTATATTTTACATGGATAGACAAAAGAACTTTTGACGATGTAAATATACACTTTCTCAGGTATTACATTGGTTTACAACCAATAATTTATTCTTAACTCTAGAAACGAAATTTTAAGTTCACAATGCCTATGTATGGCAGGTAGATACTATTATCACTTTGGATGAAGGACCCATGGAAGTAATAAATTCAACCCCAGGAAGGGTATAAAATTAGACGCAAAATTGCAGTGGGGTCCGCATATTGCGGCTTTGGTAGGAAGGCTTAGTTCCGCTGCATATGCTGTAAGGAAGAAGAAGTCTCACTGATATTGAGACTGCAAGACTTGTGATTTTAGCTATTTTCCAGCGTGATGTCTTATGGTTACTTTGTGGGGTCTGCTGCTGATCTACACACTTTTTGTATTAAAAGAGCCATCTGTGTACGCCTTAATCACTCACGTAAGGGAATTATTTAAACAAATTAATATTTTTACATAACCGTCTCAGTACATTCTAGACTGCGTCATCTATGTACACAAAAATTTACATGTATTTTAAAAAAAGTCTAAGTCTAAAACTTGCCGTTCCAAATCTTAGATTGCATAAGGTTGGGAACTCATTTGTGGGATAAAGCATTAAAATATTTAATAAGCTACCACAAAATGTAATTGATTTACCCCTGCATAAGTTTAAGTCTCATGTAAAGTCGATTTTAATCAAAAAAGCTTACTATAGTATTGATGATTATATAAATGATAAAAACTCATGGACATGTTGATTTCCATGCCTGCACTAATTTTGTTTCTTTTTGTTATCATCTATTTAAATTTATATAATACATAACTGCTAAATAGTACTTTTGTAGATTATTATATTTTACCAATACTTAATATGATAAAAATTGTAAATATAATTTGCTATATATTATTTTTACAAATGATTCTGTATTCAACACAATTTTTTGAAAAGAGTAACTACTGAGTTTCTTGCTGGTTTCTTCTCAGTGGAAAACTACCTCCCGAACCAGTGGTAGCTTCATTTGACATACATAAGTGTTCTATAAGGACCTAAACTGAATAAACACTTTTCATTAAATTAATTTACGACATCACATTAGAAACAAAAATAACAGAATTTCTCCACTGTTGAATTGAAATTACTATACACATAAACCTTCTTCTTCAATCACTCTACCTATTGAAAAAAAAACATCAACAAAATACGGATTTTCATAACTTCGTAGTTATGAAGATTTAATCATACATAGGGTATAAGGACAGATAGACCGACTTTTTTTTATACTATGAAGTGAGGTTAAATGAGAATTTGAAAAACTGTTTGACTGTGTGTGCTATTATAACTGAAAAGTTAAAATATTAGGGTGGCAAATAAGAAACTAAACATTGACCATGAAGTATAACTTAGTCATTGCTAACATAGTTAGTTGAAAATAGAAAGAACTGGTTTATTTACAGGCCAGACCATTTTCGTGATATCAGCACATACCAGAAAAAATCAAAGAATTAAAAATGGTTAACAAGAAAACAGGTAAAATGATTTTGATTTGTCTTTAATTTTAGGTATGTGCCTCTACCTTACAAGTCTACGGCAGAAGAATTCAAACAAGTTATATGATGGTGCATGTGTAGTCGGTAATGTGATCATTGACCCCACGGCTACCATCGGCAAAGGCTGCCGCATCGGACCCAACGTCACCATCGGCCCGGACGTCGTTGTTGAAGATGGTGAGTAATTTGATGATTATTTGATTTTTGCTTTTTTTGGACTACCAAATCCCCCTTTCCCCTATCTATATTTCATTTAGCTATTAAGGGTTTTTCGAAATATAAAAGTTACCTTAGTTTCTTCTTACTACATCAGCAGGCAGGTAGCCAATAAAGTCCATTCAAAATTGCTAGCCATTTTATAGTTTAGCATTGCGGTGGTACCTACCTAGACGACTGAGTATCGAGTCTACCACCTAGTAAAACCCTGCATGGATGTATAGATGAATAATAAGATACGTATTATAATTAACATGGAGTGCCTGTTTATAATATTAAAATTAACATTTTTAAAATGTTTGTCTGTCTGTTAGTTCCGAGTAATATCTGAAATGGAGGGACCGATATGAATGACTTTTTTTGGCAGGTAGCTGATGTAGTAAGGAAAAGCTTGGCTACCTACTTTTATTTTCGAGAAACCTTTTTTTTATTAAATGTGCGCCTAAACAAGCCTTAGCTAACACCCGGGATAAACAAATGGGCTACGTTTTACTGCGGGAGAATATCTTATACCGCGGGGTACAGCTAGTAATTAATATGAAGAGATTTTATTTTATTTTCATTGTCAGGTGCGTGTATAAAGCGCAGTACAATACTCCGGGGTGCCATGGTACGTCAGCACGCATGGCTGGACGGCTGTATTGTGGGCTGGCGATCGGTGGTCGGCCGCTGGGTGCGCATGGAGAACTGCACTGTACTGGGTGAAGACGTCATCGTTAAAGACGAGCTGTATGTCAACGGAGGCCAGGTGCTGCCCCACAAGTCCATTGCTCTCTCTGTGCCTGAGCCACAGATCATCATGTAGATTTGATCACGCTGCAGTAGCAAGTTTACACTGTTGTAGAAAAAAATATCATTGGTCTAGATGTGACAACTCATATATTTTTTTTACATAGAGCATTTGATAATTTGACGAGTTGTCAGTGTATAAGAATATTTTTTACCAAATAATTTTAGTTATACGTAGACGCATCTAGATGGATGATATTATGTAAGACCCGTTATTCATTTTTGCGAATTAAGTGCTAAGTCTCCGATTTTGCTGATATTGGGGTGAAGAATTATTGAATAACTCTTTCAAGATAAGAATATTGATGGACTAATTATAAAATTGACAGTAAAATCAGGGTAAATATTTAAAAAAAAACAACTATGCATATACAGGAAATATAGTTAACTGTTCAATGGGATAGTGCTGTAAACATTTTTTTTTGAGTTTACTACATTTTGTTCATTAATATTTTTGTTCAAATGTTGAAATTAAATATGTGCATCAATAGACTTTTGATGTCTTTGAAAGTCTTTTATTTTGTTTATTAAACGGAATAACCTAAAGGTTCTAGTCCAATAAACCACCTCAGAATATATGGAAGCAGAGAATTTTAACAACTATTACGCAGATATTCAGGAATTTTATGTTTTTAGAGATATCATTTTTTTATTATCTAACTTCTGAGGGCTTTATATCTTTCGAATTAATTCTTATATTAGCTTAGATATTACCCAGGGGTAACAAATATATTAGTTATAAATATTATATTTTTTTGTATAACAAAGCATTTTAAAGGTTTCCATGTGTTCACCTAATTAGTGCAATAGTAAAAATAGGAAATATTCCTATTTGCTAAATTTGTAAAAAAAACATTTTATATAAATACAAAATAAATGATATGCATACTTGTAAAATATACAGAAAAATCTTGCCTGAATTTGTCATTAATTTTGATTAAGAAAGCACAAAACATATGTCATGAAATTTGTATCACAAAAATGCTGTTTTTAATTATTTGATATTTTCTAGTAGTCATGATATTCGGCTGATTTATTATTAATATATTATTTTATTTCCTATACATATAAGTTGTTTATATAAATACGGTTATATAATTAGGTACTAATACTTAAATTACTATTACTTAAATTTATCAAACATTCCTATTTTGATTAGGATTTTTAAGTTATTAATAGTAAAGTTACTAATTTCTTATTTAAGAACAAACTTGATTTTTATTTTATTTAAAGTGTAAAGGGACCGTGTGAGTGTCATCCCAAGGAGTTTCCTAAGCAAAGTTTTTTCAAAATTCTTTTATTTATTATTGTTACAATTTCTTTTTCATTTACATATTCTAAATGTTCCATCATAAAATAATTAGTTCTGTTCAAATGTGATTGAAAGAAATTTTTTGAATAAAAATGTATAATGTATTATATTTTGTATTTAATTTGCTTGGGCAATACCCATTGAGTTGTCGTCTATAATACTTTAAGAATACTCTTCCCAATTATACCAGAAGTGTTGATACAGAGTATGAGGGCAGGTTGCTAAAGACGTATCAAATATTAATATAGAACTAGTGAGTGAATTTTGAACACACAGACTGCACATCTATGTTAGGGCAAGTGACCCGGTTGTGGCCACCGACCCCTTTGTAGCCATTTAGAACTTTAAATTGTTATAACTAAGGCAATGACAAATATATTACTGTATGATTTTTACGGGATAAAAAATATCTACTATTGGCATTACTGATAGCATTGAAAGCTTTGGTGTGTCAAACTTCAATTTAATTTAACAAATCATTATTGTTTAACAAGCGTAAATTGTTCTAAGTCTTAGCAAAAAGGATAAGGCGAGCGGGTCAGTAAACAATCAATACTTCTTGAATCCTTCTCATTTTTTTATATGTTTATGTTAATCCTTCATATAAAATACACTGTCCAAGTCGTACTGATGATATTTTATCGCTATTTGTTTATTAAGTTAGTTTATGAGAGGTGGCCACTAATGGAACCGAAATTTATGAATTTTCCCAGCTTTGGCCACATGACTGGCCAAAAGTGGTGCACATAGAACCCCACTTTTGGCCATTTAGTTTTTTTCGTGATTTTTCAACTTAATTACTTAGCTATTTTGGTATAAGTAATCTATTCATTCTCAGAGTTACGATTATAATGCCTCCATCGAAACCAAACACTAAAAAGATTGGTGTCGTGAAAATAAAATTGTTCCAGTACTCACCGGATAAAATAACATTAGCGTTGAACGCAATAAAGAATGGGATGCCCGTTGCCCCTGCTAGAAGAGATTTCAACGTACCTCGAACGATTTTCGAATAAACTTTTTAATAATTTGAATTATCTTCTTTTTATTTTTTGATGAATTTTGATGGCCAGAACTGGCACATGACTGTGGCCAAAAATGACACAAATGTCCATTATTTATTATTTTCTTCACGATAATTTTTCCATTGAATATTTATGAAAAAAAAAGTATCCTCAGGCTAGATTTATTCATATTTAATCACTTTTTACAAGAAATATTTCCGTGATATCAAAAACTATAAAATAATATGGCCTTAAAGTTGAAAAAAATCTTAAAATGGCCAAAACCGGGTCACCTACCCTATATTCCGGCAACCTCCTGAAACATTCATCACATCAGCTCATGCGTCACCACCTAGGGTTTACTTACCTTATACGGTAAGGTGTTTAGGCCATAATCGTCCACGCAGGCCCAGTGTGGGCCTCGTATGTCCGACTTCACGCACATACATTATTTTGCAGAAATTTAATCGTTGAAACTGAAAGAAACTTAGATTTTTTTGTAATCCTTAAGTCTGAATTAATACTTACTAATAGTCCGAGAATGCGACGTAAATTTTAATGCGGCTGAAACTGAAACTTCCTTCGGTCAGATACTACAAATAACTTCTAATTGACGACCCACTTGTTGTAGTGGTTGAGACATCAAAGATTCCGGGTTCAATCCCCGAACAGTACAAACATTTTGCACCTCTAGTCGTTAACTGACTTAATCTAAAATTTTGGTAAAATTTGTTAAGTAGGTAATTCAAAAACCGTCCTTGTAAGGTTAGAAAAGGAGATAGTATGATATAATATGAGATTCCATGAGTCATAGAAATTTAACTAAGGTTCCTAGCCATGAGTTGAGATCTTATGTATTCTTAGTCTGAGGTTGAGATCGATCACCATTAAGTTCATTAAATATAAAAACCTTTAGCGACTTTGGGCTAGGAAGCATATTCTCACATCTTAGTCTGTCCAATACTTCTACAAAAAAATATTTTTGACAGTGACAGTTGTTTGTGCGCCAAAAGCTAATGCAAAATCTCAAGAAAAAGAAACGATAGATCGTCACTGTACATACTATTCCAAATAAATAGAAAATATGTCCAAGCGAAATAGTACCGGTAGTTCAAACACTTTGTTTAATTATTTCACTAAAACTCCTCCAACAAACAAGAAACTTAAAGCTAATGAAAATGCCGGTAACAGTCCCCAACTTAATTCGTCAACAAATCTTGAAAAAGAAAATAAAATTGAAAGTGAGTATACAAACATTAAAGATATTCATTTACATATTATATGCACAAAGGATTAGCAAAAAACAATTTCCTTATGATCAATTTATCTCTTGCCTAAATGTATTAACCATGTAGTTTTCATTATTTTCATTTCCGAAAATTACCAAGATTGTTTTACATACGTATTCATATGTTATGAAAAATAATATGAAATGTTATTTTAAGGCAAAAAGCGTGAGCGACGGCCAACCCCCTCACCTGAAATTCAAAATCATGAAAGAGATGAAGATGAAGTGCCAATTGCTTCTAAGAGGAGAAAAAGGATCCGTCTTAACCCAATGGATTCTGACGATTCTGATGTTGAGAACAAAGGTAGGAAAAATTTTTCAAAATCATAGTTTTTTTATAAAATAAAAGTAGCATAAGGTTTTTCTTATTACATCAGCTAGGTAGCTAGCCAATAAAAGTCCCGACCAAATCGGTCGAGCAGAGATAACCTGCAACAAACATACAGATGGTCAAAATCTGAATATTCATATATGCATGTAGTAAAAAACGGTTGTTTCAATATTACACAAACAGACTCTCCAATTTTTCATTATGACAATTACATAAATTACAAAACTAATAATAAGTCTCCATCTCTCAATAGCCAGCCTGGATGGGAAGGCCTGACCCTGCATTAGGAGATTATATGCTGATGATGATGATTCAACCTATTTATACAAAATAGAAGCTATACTTTTTAACCTGATCAAACAAAACATTTTCAGCAGACAATAAGGTGGAAACAAAAGAGAAAGTCACATTAGAACAAAAGTTACAAAGCAGCTTCAAATATGAACCGAGTCAATCACCTAAAGGTAGCAAATCTGCAAAGCCAGCTTCAATAAAGGGTATGTATAGAATACCTGTACTTTGTATTATCAGGTTATATATCATTTAATTATAATCTTTGGTTCATGGATGCTCAATATTGGAATAATTTTACTGTTTCTGGTACAGGCCATCTTCCACACCTGCCAAGGTGAAGGAAACTCCCGAGGACACAGTATCAGAGGAAGGTAACTGGACTCACTGCAAGTTAGAATGGCTCAAGCCTGAGAAGATCAGAGATGCCAAAAAGCGCAGGCCAGATCACCCTGATTATGATCCATCCACATTGTATGTGCCACCTGATTTTATGAATGATATGACACCGGTAATCTCTTATTTTTATATTTAATTCTGTATTGTACACCGAAATACACAAAATTTATCAAAAAAAGAAAGTACAATGGGTGGCCTTATTGCACATGGCATTTCTACCAGGCAACCTTAGGATGGAGAAATCAAATACATGGGATTTGGGGTAGACTAGTGTACTCGTAATAATTTACTGTAATTTCATATAACACAAAATGTTTCATATTAATCAGAACTAACTAAAAGGATATTTGGGAGTTATAGAACCTGAAACGAAAAGCTTAAACCAAAAAGGGACATGATATAATATTTATTTATTTCACTGATTTGCAAGATATTCTCACGTAGTCAATCATAACCTACTATCGTCACGTTGAAGCGCGTAGATCACGCGACACGCGGCCACCTCGCGGAATAACATTATTTTCCAAAATAAAAAGGTTTTTTCGAAAACATAAGTAGCCTAAGTTTTTGTTCAATACATCAGCTACCTGCCAAAAACGTCCCGTCCAAATATGTCCAGCCATTTCAGAGATTTCCCAGAACAAACAGTCAAACAAAATTTTAAATATTATTTTGGCATATGTATTGTATATGTAAATATTCAGATACATGAAGAAAGAAATGGTTATTTTAATATCACAAACACTCTCCCAATCTGTGTATCTAAAGAAGATAATTGATTTTATTCTACCAATTATCACCTTTTCAGGCACATAGACAATGGTGGGAAATGAAGGCATCTCATTTTGACTGTGTACTCTTCTTAAAGTTGGAAAGTTTTATGAGTTGTACCACATGGATGCGGCAGTTGGCGTGAACGAACTCGGTTTCTCATACATGAAGGTGTGTAAAACATTTAATAAATTATATAGAATTTAGACAGATAGATAGAATAAATTAGTGCAAATTATTTATGTAAGATTTTTTAAAATGATGTGTACCTTATAGTCGGCATTCCTGACATTTCTTAATCGTTAACACAAAAAAAAGAAACGAATCATGTGTAACACAAAATTGCACTGAAAGCTAAACACATCATTATGTCCACTGCTAAATAAAGGCTTCCTAATGAACCGGTTCTCTGTGGACCAATCCCTAGCATCTAAACTAAACAATAAAAACACTTCATTATTAAATCATCAGTCATAAAAGGCACTTCATTAACATTAGGATTAAAAATATCAATATAATGATTTCAGGAATAGTTTATTTCTGAGTTCATATTTATTTTGTTTCCAGGGTGCGTTCGCCCACTCTGGTTTCCCAGAGAGTGCGTACTCTCGTATGGCGTCAACGCTCGTGTCTAAAGGATACAAGGTGGCGCGCGTCGAGCAGACTGAGACGCCAGACATGATGCAGGAGAGATGTAAAAAAAGTAAGTAAAAGAGTTCTCTTTTATTATAGGGCCCGTATAGGTTTCATGGTTTAGTACATGACAGATTGTACAGAACTTGTAAACCACATGATTCAAATGGATAAATAAAATAAGGCAATGTAAAATCTTGTTATATTTAAATCAAGTCCTCCAAGAGTTTACCTTTGACTTGTAAATGCAGGAAATGAGTATGACAGCTTTGGATAGTGATCTGAAAATCTTTTTGCAAAATCTTTGTACGGCATTTTAGTAAGCATAAGGTGGAATTATTATTTTAGAACATTTATTGTCAAATATGAATTCAAATATTTCTTATTTTTTCTTTTGAAAATTAATATCACAGTTATTAGTTTTCTTCGACACTGCTTTCGTGAGAAGGCGCATCACTTGCTATCAGGTGATACTCGTAATCGTGTTAACGTACTATATAAAAGTAAAAAAGTCAAAGTCAAAATCCATTTATTTCAAATTTGGCTTACAAAAAGCACTTAGTAACATAAAAATATACAAATATACAATAAAAACAATTAAAACTACAAAATATGAATTTGATGCTTGAAAAAAAGCGCTTCAGTGGTTTGGCCTGTTGAGAAAGAAGACATAGCATAAAAACATATATATTTCAGCTAAGCAGAACACAAAATGGGACAAAGTTGTGCGTCGTGAGATCTGCCAAGTCAGTGTGAAGGGTGCTCAGGCTTGCGGCCTCCAAGACACGGGTCCGCCGGAAGCGCAGAGCAACTATATGATGGCTATCGCTGAAGAGGTCTGTAGACAGCCCCTATGGGTGATGTAATAAACAAATAAATATCCACTGACATTCAAACACACAATCTAGTCCCATGTTAAATGTGAAGCTTGTATTACGGGTATTAAACAACCGATAGACACATTTTTTTTTTGTGATAGAAACAGCTAAGCCAGTACAAACAGACCCGGAACCCTTGTTGTAGGAGCCGACGTCTCAACTGCATTAACCATGTCATGACAGTAGGTAGATCAGAATTTACATCTGTCACCACCCCTATTTTACATGTTACAAAATCTTTGTTATAAATTATTGTAAAGTTACGTGTACGTAAATGACAAAACCCTGTAACCAATGATATAAAAAGTTTAAAAGAGTGACTATCGAGTTTTTTTCCGGTTCTTCTCGAAGACCCTACTTATTTCGAACCGGTTGTAGAGTCATTAAAGTATAATAATAACAATTGATGATCCAAAAGTATATCTATAAGTAAAAGATTTATTTAAAAAATGACGGTCGGTAACTTTAGCTCTCTAATGGTCAACATAATATCTGATTTTATACTAAGAGTGATTGGGGGTCATTTTATAGCATAGCTCGCTCCTGTGCCTGTTGAGCGACTTTGAATAAACAAACCTTTTTGTATTGAAACGCTGAATTAGGATGTATGCAGTATGAAACATAATGATTTCAGGAAATCAACGGCTGCAGTACCTTTGGAGTTTGTTTCCTGGACACCTCGATCGGAATTTTCCATTTGGGACAATTCCAAGATGACAAGCACTCGTCCAGGCTGCTGACCACTTTAGCGCATTACCCTCCTGCGTTGGTAAGTATGAAACAACTTATCTTTTTACATTTAAACTACATGAGGCATTTGGCCACCATCTCACCTGGACGTAAATTCCGCTCATTTATTTAAGGCGCACATGACACCATTACGACACTTAACTAACCAACGTAAATTAGGTATTTTGTTATAGAACTTTAATAGTAATTGTATAGTAGGATGAATTGTGTTACAAATACAAACTAAACACACACTAAAATCTACTATAAAACAGATGGAATGAGGGAATGATGCACTATAAAATGTAGGTACTTATAAGACACATTAAAGATAGAATTGGCGCATTTTAAAATTAGGGGATTGAAGCCCTGATGT
>PQWD01007939.1:67331-95983 GCA_019425675.1 Leucinodes orbonalis
GAAACCCCTTTGATTTGATTTGTTTTAAGTTTGGAATCCTAAGCTTGAAAAGGTAACTGCCAACCCTTACTACAATTAAGCCGTTGGTTAAGACATAACTAAAAGCTCGTTGCCGCCAATTGCTGTAACATTTCACTAGACAGACGTACACGCTCGAACCATCTGCAGGATGCTGAACCTCTGATGTTTTATTTCTAGACCGTCTGCAATCACATTCTAAAAACCACAAGCTTCTCAAAAGTCTTCATCATCATTCAGTCATTAAACGTCCCCACCGAGGGCCGCAGCCTACCCGTATAGGGTATTAGGGTATATCGTCCACGCGCCCAGTGCGGGTGGCGATTTCACGTAACTTTCATCGTGTCGCTGAGGAAACACACTCTTCGTATGTTTCCTCACCGATGTTTTCCTTCACCTCAAGGAGCGTCGGCTAAACGATCATTATATTTCTGGAAAATTCGTAAATACATTGGTATGTGGCGGATTTGATCTGCACCCTCCAGACCACACAACAGTCGATACCAAAGAGCTATTTCGACGCTCAAGGCTTCAATTCCTGGAATTCATTTGCATTATGACACCATTAAAACATTTTACAATTCAACTGTAAATTTGGTATTCCGGTATAACTTCAATGTTAATGGTTTGTAATGGTAAGAATGAGTTGTCAAATGTTACCAGTTAAAGTCCAAAATGGATCCACAATTTTACCACCGTCGTGGAGGTGATGCCAATATTCAGTTTCTGATCTATCAGTAACGAAACAGCCAATATAAGCCATACATACTTACTGAGTCAGTGATATTCTGTTTATATAAAGGTAGATACACCCGTGCCTCAAAAACGAACTGCCAAAGAGAATGCAATTTGTACTCTTTTGTTTAGGTAAATGAACGCTCATTCGAAATATGTGTACGTGTGCTGTCGCTGCATTCGGTAATACTTATTTTATTTATTTTTATTTTATTATTAAGGCTCGCCAACATTTAGGCAACACTATGACAACAAAACAATTAAAGGCTTTGCTAAACAATTAAAGGCGAACACAGCATGCAAAATAAATCCTCAACAATAATTAACAATAAAAACTATGTAAACACAAAACCGTGGGGCCCTAGCGCTATTAGGCTTTTTAAAGAAATTTCAAACGATTAGTCGACATTATGAGACCGAAGATCTGGCAGCTACCTTGGTCAAAGAATTAGTTTAGCGATTCAAAGGGGTAACGCTGCCAGTGTCTTCGGAACTACCGTATTTTTATTATTATTTAGTATTATTATATTTTTTTTATTCTAGTTATAATATTTAATTTCCATATTTTAATGAAGTTCATTACAATACCTATATTAAGTTTATGTAAATAATTGTTGACTGTTTGAACACCAAATAAAAGGATTATTTACAAAAAAAAAACACAAAAAAAAAAAAATCCTTATATTACATATTTGCTCCAACGTCATCATACACAACTTGACGTAGTCTGCTGACAGTCAGAGTTAAGGCCGATGCAGCTACTATAACTATTTAAAAATTTCGACTGTTTTGTGAGCATTTTTTACATCATTGGTAACACTGATCCCACCAAAACCATTTCATGTCAAATGTTGCCAATACGATCACGTAAAGTTTGCGCTATAAAAAGATATCAGATCACATGTAGCAAAGCTTCTGAATCTATAACTATTTAAAAATTTCGACTGTTTTGTGAGCATATCACGAATCTATACTTTTTTACATCATTGGTAACACTGATCCCACCAAAACCATTTCATGTCAAATGTTGCCAATACGATCACGTAAAGTTTGCGCTATAAAAAGATATCAGATCACATGTAGCAAAGCTTCTGAATCTACACGACCCAACTTTACCGACTCTTACTTCCACGGATTCTACATATCAGAAAATATGTGCAGTTTTGCCGTTTCGCTACCGTTGTGGAGGTGATCAAATATTTAATTTCTGATCTAAAGTAAGTAACGAAACAGCCAAGCAATATTTACTGATATGTAGAATTTGTTGAAGTAAGGGTCGAGGTCTTGGCAAGCGTAGCGTAGGACGCCCTCCGGCCCGATGGACCGACGACTTGCGAAAGGTCGCTGGTGGAAGCTGGATGAGAAAGGCGGAGGACCGGGATGTCTGGCGCAAAATGGGGGAGACCTATGTCAGCAGTGGACTGCAATAGGTTGAAGAGAGAGAGAGAAGGGTCGAGGTCGGATAGATTTAGAAGCCTGGGTCTACATGAGATCTGGGGGGTTACCGTCATCTCTTAAAACATTGTTACAATAATATTACTTCGTCTTTTCTGGTACAAAAATGCTGACGTATCAGACACAATCTCTTATAAAAATACTGTTTTAAGAGATTGTGCTTATCCCCCTGATATCTTTATCACAGCGCAAACCTTAACTGATCGTCTTAGCAACATTTTACATTAAATGTTTTTGGTGTATCAGTTCGTTTAGTAAGTTTCCAGAGAGTCTTTTTACGGTTTCTTTCTTCTTAAGTACTTGTACACCCGCGTACGGGTAGGCTCGTGCCCCTGGGTGGGGACGTTTAATGAGCTGATGATGATGATGAAGGACTTGTTCATAGATTTTTAGGGTTCCGTAGCCAAATGGCAAAAAACGGAACCCTCAGGATTCGTTAAGTCTGTCTGTCTATCCGTCGGTCCGTATGTCACACCCTTTTTTAGTACTAGTGTACAGCCCCCGTGTAAACTTTCATGAAAATGCCACCCTCCCTCCCCCTCATTTTATTTCAAGAAGTGGCTAAAAATGTTCATGATCGTCAGTGTGTCCGTGACGTAATCTGCGTATTTTAGATGTCAATAAAATGTTAACTAAAAGAGCTATTCAATTGAAACTTTGTATGTTTTGTTCGTTTATTTTAGACATAATATCCTGAAAATATGAACTACGAGTATCTGGTCCAACAAATGACGAAAAGGTAGGTAGTAAGCTCGTCTTGGCGTGGGCACTACCGTGCCCACTGGCATTCATTTAGCGCCATCTAGTCCCAAACTAAACATGAGCCTGTAATATGGGTACTTAATAACGGATAAAAATACTTAAAATACTTTTTTTATAAATAAAAAACACCCAGACCTGTATTGTAACAGATATGTTCAAATGTTTGTACTGCCCGGGATAGAACCCACAACCCTTGGTATAGTAGTTGACATCTCATTACAGCAAATAGATCGTCATTTATTTTATTTAGTTAATAAATAGCCCCAAGGGAGTTTAGTATTGCCTACCTTCAGAATATGGCAAGACCCTAAACTGTTGAAGAAGACAACCACTTCAAGATCGTTTCCCTCCACAGATGAACTACCAACAGCTAGAGAACCAAACGTCAATCGACGCCACCTCAACATTCACTCTTCACGACGACCAGATACAGGTCGACGTGGACTTAGACTCCACCCTGGCTGACAACTCCACGGACGGCGCGTCCACGTCTTGCGACGCCAACTCCCTTCAGTTCGACGACACGTCGCTAGCTGCCAGCGAGGATCTGTCCGTCTACTGCGGAACCCTGAAGAAGCCGAAAAGAAACAAGCTCAAAGAGGAGAGGCTGTTGAGAGACTTCGATATGTGGCGCGCGAGCAACATCCAAGTTATGGAGGTGGGTTACTATATTTATGGCACAAGACACACACACACAAACACGCGCGCGCGCGCACGCACAGACACACTCACACACACACCTAAACTGCGCATGCAAATAGACTTAGCTTTTATGTGTTACTAGCGACCTGCCCCTGCTTCGCACGAGTGCAATCGTAATAGGCACGCTCCCGCCTCCCGGTCGGCCGGTACCGCCGCAACGCGCTACGTACCGCAATTTTAAATCATTTTTGCGATAAGTGTCAAGTGAACTCTACTCTAATCTCTGTGCACGCCACTGGTGTGTAAAACGGTAAAAGAAGAGCTAATTCCATTCCAGAAACTTCTAAACTTTTGCGTCCACATTGACATATGTGTGTAAAGAAGATTCCATTCCAGGAACCTTTTTTATGTTACGAAGTTAACAGGATGGTCATGACGCTCACCTGATGGTAAGTTATACGCCTGATCATAACAGAGCGGCATTGAAGGAGACCAACAACTGATAGACAGTTATAATTCCCCATCAATGCCGCCCTGCACCCGTCACCCGAGACAATAGATGTTTGGTCTCTTATACCCAGTAATTTCATTAGCTACAGTATCCGAAACGGAGAAGTGCCTAGCACTCTTATTTCACGGGATGATATCAGGCACTGCGGTGGTACCTACCCAGACTGTTTTTAGTTATAAGTATGTTTTCGGCTATCAGTTTTTTAACATATTCTATTTGAATCGGCTTTTTTAGGACCAATTCTACCACCGTGGAACTTCTTAACTTTTGCGTGTAAAAGACCATTAAATCCTTCCAGAAACTACTAAGCAGAAGCGGCACAGTCGACGAGCAGATCAAATGGGAGGCGATAGCCACAGCACGCGGCCTGTGCACCCTCACTGACAGCTGCACTTGCGGCGACTGCACCAGGGCGAAGTACCTCGCCGGCATGGCGGACGGAGACGGGGGCCTTGGAGCTGCGCCGCTGTTTAGCGCCATCAGCGTGGGCTGCACTATTCAGTAACCGGTTCGAACTAGTTATCACTGGTAAGATGAAACAGAAGTCGGTGGCAGTAGTGACGTGCGCAAAGGTAATGGATGGATTCGTAATTACTTTTCAGCGTGCGCTGCACGGTCCAGTAACCGGTTTGATCTGGCTATCACTGGTAAAAAGAAGTATTAAGCAGCTACTCCCAGCAATTATATATCACGGCAGCGTTATTTCTGAAAGAAATAAATTATATTTTCAGACATTGCAACAAAAACAGAACAAAGTGTAAAATCTGCGCGATATTATAAATAATAAATAAATTTAGACTCATGTTTAAACTGGGCGACTCTCTGCAAACCGGTTGAAACTGGTTATAAGTTGTCATTTGGAGTCATGTTAAAATCAATAAGCGGCTGTCTGCTGGCTGCAGTAACCGGTTTGAACTGGTTATGACTGGTAATTTTGAGAACAGTTATATTCAAACCATTAAATAACTGCTCTTGTTAATAACATGGCATGGTAGTAGTGATGTACGCAGAGAAAATGGATTGGGTATTCATAATGACTTCTCAGCGTGCGATCCAGTTACCGGTTTGAACTGATACGAGTAAATAGTAGTTTGGAGTCATATTAAAACCGATGAGCTGTCTGCTGGCCAATTTTTTTAGTCATTTGGAGTCATTTTGAACCCATTAAGCTGTTATTCCTTTCAATTGCTTGGCAAGACAGCGTGCGCATATTATGGGGTGGGAATTCATAATGAAATATACTTGAAATAGCTTAACTCCGTATAGGCGAATAAGCAGGAGCTTACTTGTCAGTTTAAACTGGCTATCACCATTTGGTATATGTTATCACCAGTGGGTTTATAGCCTTTTTCCGAGTTAACGAAACGAGTTAAAAAATAAGCATGTACATAGAATGCGATCCAAAAAGGATACAAAGGACAAATCATGTGTTCCTCGATCATTACAACCTGGCCATCTTCAAGGCAAGAGTGAATAGGCTGTTTCTAGGCAGGCATGATCCATCCTAGGCCGCATCATCACTTACCATCAGGTGAGATGGCGGTTAAATGTCTGCCTATAGATGATAAAAAAAAACAATTTCAACAGATGAGTTTTAAACTACCGTTTATCTTTCGATGAGATGATAATTATATATATCATAATACTGATCTGTTGATTTCGACTCTAACACAAGAGAGTAAGATTTAATATTATGTGATAGGGTTAAAACCAGATCAATATTTAATGAAAACCTACAAGTCAGAGAAAACAGAACTTAAAAATCAGTAAGTGGCTATTTCAAACTGAAACTCAAAAATGCTTTATTCAAATAAATAATTGATTTATTCAAATAAATAAATGATACTTTTGGATCGTCGAAATAGAAGTTATTTTTAATGAATCTACCATCAGTTCGGAGGGTTGCTATCTACTGACAAGAAACTCGTGTACTCTTTTGATATGATAGCATTATTAATAATAATAATAAATATTATTGATTGTACTGTGTGTAATACATAGTATATATTATATTATCTGTGGTAATACCTACACTAAGGTAACTTAGTCATTTCTGTGCCATTTCGTATTTAATCAAAGGGATGTATGATGATTTTATACCTAATACTAGTATTAATTAGGATCAAATATATATTGTCGTGTAAAAATAAACCGTAGATAAGCGAGTCAACACAAGGCCTATGCCTTGAAAGGGGACGTTATAGGCTGGTGATGAAGATTAATAAGATATGTGGAAAAGAGACGGTATTGCGGTTGGTACATGGATAAAAGAAAAACAATTCTTACAATTAACTAGTTTGTTCCGTATTTAATCCAATGTTATGTATTTAATGTAATATTGTAACGCCTTTGTTAAAACTTTGCAATATTTTGAAGCACTTTATTTTGTGGTCTACATTTTCAATTTCTATTAAATTTCATCAAATCTAAGTTAAACTTAGATATACTTTAAATTAACTTAATTCCCAATCTCACTCAAAAAGTGTCCGCGGCAAGACCCTACCCATCGCGTCAGTTGGGCAGAATTTTTATTCATAATCACGTCGCTCGCTACGCATAGTGACATAGTATGCTCGTACTTTTTTTTTCTTTATTTAAGGAGCTTGGTCAATTTTGACTATGTCGCTCCGTTATGGCTACAACTGAATTATATAACAAACAATGGGTTACATTACAAATAACATTGTAGTGGATAACATTTTTTATAGTGTCCTGGCTGCTGGAGACAAAGGGGCTGCTAGAGCACTGTTAAAATTGCCAATCGTGCAATTTTGAAGCCACTCTGTTCGCTCCCTCAGCTGTGCGGTCCGGACACACGCCATCAATACATGGAATACATCATCAATTTGTCCACATACTTCACATAAAGGATATGTTGATATGCCCATTAGAAATGTGAACTTCCTCGTTGGAATGTGGCCGGACCTTAGGGCAGTAACAATATCAGGTCTATGCTTTTTTTTTTTTTTATTTTGTACTCTTTAATGACGCGGTAAGGTCCAAATTTTAATGAATAATCATATGTCGTAAAACTCATAAATAACAATAAATCAACATATGTGTCAAGCGGCTCGGACATTTATTTGATTGCTTCGTGATTATACACCTAGTTAGTTTGTTTATCTTAGAAGTTAAAGCCAAATATCTACGTGTTAGTTAATAATATATTTACAATCTATTATGTTGTATAAAGAATGTGAGCGGTTGATGGCGTAGCAACTAGGTAGCTAGATAGCGTAGCGATTAAAATAGACGTGGGCAAAATGCTTTAGCTTGGCTCTACCACAGTATTTTAGGCCTAAAAAGTAAAATATCAAGTAATCTTTTTGTAAATACAAACTCAAACCATTTCAGTTCATAGTTGTTGACATACGAAGTTTGCTGAATGATGGCCACACCTAATGTCTCTTTCAGTGGCTTGCACTCCATGTATGCAAAGAAACATTGCATATTGATTCCCACATATTCGCCCATTTGCCTCTACAGATTTGAAACCATAGGCGATATGCTGTCAACGAATGCACTCAATTTGACAAAAAATATTCATTATTATTGCGATTAGTGTCACTCACTTTGTATACCCCATAATCTCTGTGCACGCCACTGGTCTCTTTGTGAATAAGCCTCCGGATAAATAAATAAGTAAACTTTTTGAGGATATAAAGATTTTCATATTCGATTTGTGCATTCGATGTTACGTTTTTGTTTTGTTTGTGCTTGTACAAATCATAAAATGTATCAGTGGGATCAGCTGACCGATCAAAACATTCATTAGGTCAACTCATCCCGTGGGATAAGTTTTAGCGGGCTTAGTTCAGAACGGGTGTGCCGTACGCCAATCCACGCTAGCTAGAGCTACGCCATTGTACCAGGGTTGCTAACCCGAAACAAAATTCCTCGTACATAAGCAAATAAAATCGTGCTTGACTTTCGAACTGGTTCATCTAAAAAAATGGTTGGAGCTTCCGCTGCGTACGCTGAGTAAACGGTTAAAGTTTCGCAAAAGTCATGTATGAGAGTATTGTTCCCCTTTTAAAGGTCAACATAAAAGTTCGCGACAGCATATGTGTATCTTTTAATGTTAAACTAAACTAGACTAAGCTATCGCAAAATGATTTATCGGATCTTTATTTAGATTTGTAGTTACGTGTCCCACAATCGAATATAGTTAAAAAGTTTTGTTTCTTTATATAGGTAAATGTTTCTGAAATAATTTGTTGAGTACCAAAAGCGATGTTAGATTGAACTTTTAAAATGATTGATTAATTGGATATAAAAAGGGGAGCTACAAGTGGAATGAATATCTTCTTTATATATATATATATATTATATATATATATATATATATATATATATTATATATATATATATATATATATATATATATATATATATTCAATGATAAATAACATTAATGCCTTTGTAAGAGAGCAACAGACTGTCAGGATTTGTCGATGGTCAACCATTTAAACTTTTTATAACGTTAACCGATTGAACGCCGGGAATCCAGACACAATAGAAAATCCATTGTGTCTGGCGCCTTGTCATTGGCGGTCAAAGGGCTAACTTTAAAAACTTAACTATAATTACACTCAAAACTTAAAGTTAAGGTGTATCATGATTACATGACTGACATTCATCATTTATCCATTTAATTTAAACATCATTTAAATTAATCATAAATGTAAATTATAAAAAATATCTTCATTAAAGTATGTATTCAAAATTTCAAGTACTTATGTAAAAAAGGTGTTAGGTGGGCAGTTTTGGCAGTCCCGTTACGTCTTTAACTCTATGTCTGCCTTAAAATGTGTCAACCTTGTAGGCACTCGTAAATTATAAAACTAATGTGTAAAATTTAATGTCTTTTAGTATCATATACTTATCTCACTATCGAGAATGGAGTGTCTCTCTTCTGGACCAAAAAGGAGTCAACGCCTAACTTAGGAAGTTTGATTAGCAAATGCTTTTTTTTACAGTTAACTAATTCATTGTCAAATCTTTATACTGTCTATGGTAATGCTCATAATCTGTAATTTGTGTTAATTATTGCTCTCTTTATATTGTCTTTGCTTCTCAATGTTGTTTGTAAGGAATGCAAACGGTACCAAGTGTCAATGAATGAAAAATTAAAATTAAGGTTTAGATGTATTGGGAAATCTGTGGGTTTAGGTCATGGAGAGAGTATTTTTACATGGCATTATTGTTATAAACAATTAAGTGGGTAACATTATGTCAACACTACCTTCACTATTTTATACCTTAACTAATAGACAATTATAAACGAAAATGTACTTATATATTATAATCTGTATTGTATAAATATATAATCTGTATTTAGCTAATATTTTAAACTTCATTTTGAGACATTAAGTTAAACACTGATTTTTATAAAGCCTATCTTCACCTAACATTACCTTTACGAGACGTACGCTTATGTTCATTAATTTTGAAATGAAGTTTAAAATAATATAATGAATATTTAATCCTGTGTAATGTAAGCATGTTAAATTTTTTTTTGTAATAATTTCGTTACGACTAATGTACGAGCAGGAGTGGTTTGTCCAGCTCGATGGTCTAAAATATATTGGCGGGAATCGTTGGTTGTCAGGCAACGCCTCCCGGACCAGAAAAGAAAATAATAATGAAATACATATATTATATTAGGACAATCCTAACTCCCAAGGGAGTCTAGAAGTCCGTTGCGCTGGGACATTTAAAACACTGCATAGTAAGATCAATTAAAGTACTTAAGAACCCAACGAGAATTATTCATTAAAATTGAACACGACTGGATCAATTACGTTGTATTAGTAATGCTAGGGCCATTCTAACGACTAACGTCTAACGTCCATTAGCGCGATAGTTTTCGATAAGTTTTGACACGTAAAAACTGCCAATTCATCGCGTTAAGTGGTGGCTACCGTTGAAGTTAACGCTCATTGTCTGGCATTTCCCGTTAGTGTGGCTCCAGTATAAGAAAAGCAGGTAGATAATCTGTATGTATATCCGTAGTATGTATACGTAGTTGTAATGAAAATACCTTTTTAGGTATACCTAGTTTGGTACTGAGTGTTTTATACTATTGTATTTAAAAGGAATGTGTGATCGGACGCTAAAGTCTTTTAGTAAACCAAACATTTTTAAGTGTGCTGTTTGTGCGACAAACGGTAGTATGACCAAACTTTAGTGCGACTCACCATACATCGATATAACGAAATAGGAAAGTTTTGCACTTTTGTGTTTAGGGATGAGAGCACTGTAGCTAGTGAAATAACCGAGTATAAGAGACCAAACATCTGTCGTCTCGGGTGTCGGGCGCAGGGCAGTCTTTGTTATTCATCTCCATCAACACTTCTCTGTTATGTTCAAGCGTTTTTTTTCGAACTGACTTCTGGTGTCGGCCGCAGATGGGTTTTACAGCTTCACCAGGCGCGTGGCAGCGCAGATGGCTCTCAGCCTTAAACATTTACACAACGAGCCTAAAGGCTATGTTGAGGCGTATCGCTTACCTCCAAGTAAGTAATGCACCAAGTAATATTCGCTTTATAACCAATGAACGCCTGGAATCCAGACACAATAGAAAATCTATTGTCTAGCGCCTTAAGGCGTCATTGGCGGTCAAAGGGTTGAAAATAATAATATTAAAATTTCTAAAATAATCATAATAAACCAAGACTCATAAGTGTTAGTGAATTGTTACTTAAACTATCATTATTATTTTTAATCAAAACAAAATATAATATATATTAAAGAAAATACGTGAATTATCCATGTACCAAAATACCGTTTATCGCTCAAGTATCACACACATCATTTTTCTATCCAACCAAGTCTGTTAATTATTCAACGTGTACCTCATTTTATGTGAATAGATTATGTTAAAAACGAAAAGTTTTTACCTACTACTCCTTATATACGGGTTGTGTTTGTGATATTTTATTTTGTATAAATATTAAGCTTCAACCTTATACACCAACCATTCTGTTTGTGGTATTGATAATTGAAATAGTACTTATGTTTAGATATCTTTTGTATAACGATTGTATTACCTAGATTTTACTTAGGTACCCCAACTGCTGGTCGGTTTCTTTAGCAATGATTGAAGTTAACAGTTGTAAGGATTTGTATATCGGTGTTGCGTAGCTAAAAACATAATTATTACATTCGCATAAAATTTGTGTTGTATTATTAAATAATTGTGCCGTACAGAATTATTGTTTTATTTATACACTACTTTAAAACCACATGTATTTTCATGAATTAATATCATTTTCTTATTTTTTTTATGATACAAAGTGTACAGGAATATATATAGGAGCGATATTGAAGGAGACCAACAACTGATAGATAGTTATTATCCTCCATCAATGCCGCATGCCTCCGTCACCCGAGACAACAGATGTTAGGTCTCTTATACCCGGTATTCTACTAGCTATAGCGCCCTTGAAACACAAAAGTTCTATTCTACGGAGCGATATATGGCACTGCGGTGGTACCTCCCTAGACAACTAGGTACCGAGTCTACCACAACAAATCATTAAATCAATGAGTTGTGACTGGAAAGCACAACCATTGTTACACTTTACTAGGTGGTAGACTCGATACTGAGTCGTCTCGGTAGGTACAACGGCAGTGCCAGATATCGTATCAAATCATAATAAATCATTAAATCCTAAAGACCCATCAAAATAGGAAGAAGGATGGCTCTAAGCCCATTGGCGCTCGAACCTCGACTTAGTGCCGTCCCCCGGACGAGGGAGGAAACTGATGGAAATGCTGTGAGGAAAGGAAATCACACGTCCGCCGGTGCGGGGTCCCACTGCTCGTGTACGATGTACAGTTTTTTATAATTTTATTTTTGCGTAATTACTTATTGTTGTTGGCCTCAGGTGGCCTTCACAGCTTCACAAGGCATACACCTGACCATGACAGAGTGGCCTTCATGGGACCAACATCTGATAGACAGTTATTTTTGTCGACACCCGAGACAACAGATATTAGGTCTCTTATACCGGTACTTTTACTAGCTACAGTGCCCTCATCCCAAAACACTGAAGTTTAAACCACTTCTATTTTACGCGATGATATCTGGCACTGGAATAGTAAATTTTATAATTTTTTAATGGCTAAAAGTTATGGAGGCCAATTTGAAATAATAAAACAATATAAAAATTACGCTTGGTTCTACGCAGAATCAAATTAATTTATTTTTTTTCCCTGTAAATCCAAAGGTCACTGAATTGTATTTTGCTTTTTCATACTTTGAAATTATAAAAATCGGTTTTAATAATTTTATTTTTAGTTACGTTTCTCTATCAATGTCCAAAATAACATTTCAATGTCGCTTCTTTCCACGCACATGCATATAACGCTTGGTCACCACAGATAAGAAATCTCGTTTGTCAAACATAGTTGTCAAAACATCGCGCGTATGTCTTGCATTTTTATTTGAGCTCGTATTATTTTATTGATAAAACATTCGGGCCTAAAATGAGTGGCCCTAACGGCATGCTTTATGGTGGCGATGAGATAGGTGCGCTTGTGTTTGATCCTGGGCACCATTCTCTTCGAGTGGGTTATGCGCAAGAAGATACGCCAAAGGCCGATATACCGGCAGTGGTCGGCGTAGGACCGGCAACACATATTCCTGAACCCGAGGAAAAGGTTCCGGATGGCAATGTTACACAGACCGGTGAGTTAATTGCTGTATTACAGTATTTATATATCTGTTGCTGTTATTTTCTTTATTTTTTTTTATCTAACTTACTCAAAATCTTAATAATAGTACCTCAAACTAATTCTTCACAAATATTTCTTGAATTTTTTGTAGATTTACTAGGCAGTATGATAACAATTGAGGCTAAAAACCATTGCTTAAATGCTGTTCTGGCGTAGCTTAGGGTAGTCAAGTTTCTTGTCAAAAGTCTTCTCTTTAAAATAAAATGTCTGTTTTCAATTTTGGTCCATAAAGAACACTTATGAATGTCAAATGAAACTACCCCTGGTTCGGACTGAAGTTATCTACTGAGAAGAATCCAGCAAGAATTAGAAACTTCCCAAACTCATGGCAGTCTCACACTAGTTTTTAATTTATTTTTTAAAGGATGTCAAAAGTGTTTTGTAAAGACTGCATTGATTAGGACCTACACCCTTCATATGGGTAACAATCCACGGTTATTTTCTGAATATTGATTAAAAATCTTTGATGGCTCATTGGTGTGGACTGTTGCCTTCTGATCTAGAGGGTGCAGGTTCAAATCCCGCCATGTACTAATGTCTTTTGAACATTCGAAATTAATTAACATTTATCTGATGCTCTTGCAGTGAAGGAAAACATTGTGAGGTTGTCGGCCAATCCGCATTGGGCCAGCGTAGTGGACTATGGCCTATACACCCCATACAGTTAGTCTCATCTCCTTAGTGGGGATGTATAATCAGCTGATGATAATATTGGTTTTGTTTGTCCGTAGCAACAAAAGCAGGCAATGAACTCCGACACTACATTGACGTCACAGAGCTCCATGTGCCCAGACCGGGCATGGAAGTGCAAACGTACATGAAAGATGGACAGATAGACAATTGGGACTTGTTTGAAAAGATGTTGGACTACTGCTATGCAAAGGTATGCTGTTTACATAATAGTAGTGTACTAGGTGGTAGACTCGATACTGAGTTGTCTAGGTAGGTAACACCGCAGTGCCAGATATCGTCCCAGGAAACAGAAGTGCTATGCACTTTTGTGTTTCATGATGAGGACACTGTAGCTAGTGAAATTACCAGGTATAAGAGATCTAACATCTGTTGTCTCGGGTGACGGACGCAGTGCCGCATTGATGGTGAATAATAACTGTCTATCAGTTGTTGATCTCCTTCAATGCCGCTCTGTCATGGTAAGGTGAATCACTTACCATCAGGTGAGCATCCACACTGTTGTGTTCACTTATAAAAAAAACAAAAAATAGCATACCTATGAGTAGAACGAGCTGTAAACGACTACACAGGCTCAATGCAGTTTGTTGGATGTTAAGAACTACTATCCTAAGATAGAAGCCGGTAAGGCTTAAAGCATCTGTTATGGTCAGGTGTATCACTTCCCACTAGGTCAGTGAACTGATCACCAGTTCAGTTAAAGACATACAAAATAAATTTTTAGGTTGTCTGGAAGAGGTCAATATATAGTAATAAGTCCGCCTTATTTCCCATTTTGTTTTCATCAAAATTATGTAACAATGATTTACTTGTTTCACACAAGTATTTTTATCTAATAAATAAAAAATATCCAGACCCAAGTGTGAAACTTGTGTTACGGATACTAAACAACTGAGAACGTACTTATATATATTTTTTTGTAAAAACATACATATTATACATAGAAAACACCCAAACCAATACAAACAGACATGTTTGCACACAAATGTTTGTACTGCCCGGGGATCAAGCCCGGAACCCTTGGTGTTGCAGTTGATGTCTCAACCGCAACACCAAATGTCATCATCAGCTCATTAAACGTCCCCACCGAGGGGCACGAGTCTACCCGTATAGGGTGATTAGGCCTTAGTCGTCCACGCGGGCCCAGTGCGGATTGGACGACTTCACACACAACCTTCGAATCTCTTCGCAGGCGTGCATGAAGGTTTCCTCACGATGTTTTCCTTCACCGTAAGAGCGTCGGATAACGTACATATATTTTTCGAAAATTCGAAAATACATTGGTACGTGTCGGGATTTGAACCTCAGCCCTCCCGGTAGGAAGGCGACAGTCCACACCACTGAGCCACCGACGCTCTATACCAAATGTATCCTCTATCTTTTGCAGGTGATTCGATCACCATCAGAACACCATCCAGCACTGTTCACGGAGGCTGTATGGACCACGCGTCCAGCTCGCGAGAAGTTAGCCGAGCTATTGTTCGAGAAGTACCAAGCGCCTGCGTTCTTTCTAGTGAAGAATGCGGTGCTGGCGGCGTTCGCTAATGGCAAGTCGACAGCGCTGGTGGTGGATGCTGGGGCCAGTCAGACCTCTGCTGTGCCTGTTATCGATGGGTGAGATATTTACACACTGTCTATTTATTCATATTAATAGGAATTTTTGAAGGTCTATTTAGGATTATGTACGATAGTATAACCCAATTTTAAAACTTCACTTCGAGTTGTCAAAATATTAGCATGTTGCCTACATTGGTGTAGTCAGCAAAACCGTTTCTTGTGCTACCGATACAATGTAATTAAGCCTAGTGTGATTTCAGTTCACACTAGGCTTAATTACATTCATTCATCATCATCAGCTCATTAACTGTTCTCACCTAGGGACATGAGCCTACCTGTATAGGGAGATTAGGCCTTGAGACATCGCATAAAACTAGTTGTCAACAAAATTATGTATAAATAATTTTACTTAAAACAATTGCTGACTAACAAATATGTGGCGTCCGACGTCTAGACCAAACGAAACCCACTCAGCATAAGCCAGGGCCCCCCTACGAGCGGATCCTGGTCAGGCGTATCACTTACCATCACCTGACCGTCCTGACCGTCCTGTACACTTTTTAACATAAAAAAATATAGTATAGTGCTAAGGCCGATGCCCAACAGCGGGACGTAATAGGCTGTTAATTGTCCAGGTACGCGCTGGTGAGTGCAGCAGTGAGGTCCCCAGTGGGCGGTGATCACCTCGCGAATCAGGCCAAGGCGATGCTCAATACAATGCATGTACAAATGTTGCCAATATATAGCATACAGGTAATAGTGTACTATTTTGTAGTAGAATTTAGTAGTTTTTATATTACAGTATGTATAATATGTATTGTGAGCGTCGGTGGCTCAATGGTGTGGACTGTCGCCTTCCTACCGGGGGGCTGAGGTTCAAATCCCGACACGTACCAATGTGTTTTCGAATTTTCGAAAATATATGTACGTTATCCGTCGTTCTTACGGTGAAGGAAAACATCGTGGAAACCTTCATGCACGCCTGCGAAGAGATTCGAAGGCTGTGAAGTCGTCCAACCCGCACTGGTCCGCGGACGACTAAGGCCTAATCACCAATACGGGTAGGCTCGTGCCCCTCGGTGGGGACGTTTAATAAGCTGATGATAATGATGATGTATAATATCGTTATCAGCTCATTAAAACGTCCCCACCGAGGGGCACCAGCCTACCCGTACGCGGGTGTATAGGCCTTAGCCGTCCACGCGGGCCCAGTGCGGTGCGGCCGACTTCACGCACAACCTTTGAATCTAACAGGCGTGCGTAGGTTTCCTACACCGTAAGAGCGTCGGATTACGTAAATATAATTTCGAAAATTCGAAAACACGTTATTTTTCTGTGTTTATTGTGTTTAGAATAACTCTCGAATAACAAAATTGTAATAGTTATTTTTTGTAATACATATCTTTATACACATTTATATTATATTTTTGAAAAAAGTTTATCGGATTAGTACCCCAGCCTCTTGCTTAAATTAAGCCTAGATGGCGCTGTGTGATTGTCTGTGGATATTTATTTATTGATTCTAATCTGCACTGCAAGAAAAAAAATATGGAAAATAATTTTGTTTATGTATTTAAATATTATGTATATATTAAAAAATATACAATATATAATCAATAAATACTTCCTTCTTTCTATTCTTAAAGTCAAAGTCAAAAACATTTATTTCAAATTAGGTTTACAAAAAACACTTATGAACGTCAAAAAATATACAAAAATATAATAAAAAACGATTGAAATACTAAACTAAAAATATGAGTTTTGATGCTTTGAAAAAAAAAGCGCTTCAGTGGTTTGGCCTGTTGAGAAAGAAGCACTCAAGAAAACTCAACAGTGTAGCCTTTTTTAAAAACATTTTCATTTTCCTTAATGTAACAATATATCATAAACACTGAAATAGCTGAGCAGTTTAAGACCACGGATTTTTATCACATAAATATTCGTCAATAGTGTAGTACCCTTTTTTAGAGAGGTGGTTTTTTAGCTAGATATAACAGGCTAATGCCTAGTTTGTGGCTAGATGGCGCTGTGTGAATGTCAGCATATATTTATTTATTATTGTATTTTACCACAGAGTAAAGAAGTGATAAGGGAGCGTGAGAGGGCTCGATACACTTTGAAGACGTTGCCGGCCGGCCTCACTCAGTCTTGGCAACAGTTTATGCTAAGCGTCAGTATGAGGACTTCTGCCATTGCGTCGCACAGGTACGTTTAAATTGCAAATCATTTTACGCCTCAAGTGATAAATACAGATTTTAATATGTTGACGACCCAGTAGGTGCGGTTGAGACGTCGGCTATACCAAGGGTTCTGGGTTTGTTCCCCGGGTAGTAAAAAACATTTGTGTGCATGAACATGTCTGTTTGTAATGGTCTGGGTGTTTTCTATGTATAATATGTATGTATTTACAATTGAAATACATGCTTCACGCTTAACTTGGAGCTAGATGACGCTGCGTGAATGTCAATTATTCATTTATAAATGGGTGAACCTGCCTCACCCAATATTTGATAGATTTTTTTTAAGTCAACATTTTTTAATATTTTAATTGTAATATTAATTATTGATGAATCTCAGTGTTTCACATGATTTTTAGGGTTTCAAAACATATAATTTTTGTATCAATAAATTTGCCTCACATTTGGGAAATGTACTTTAAATCACGAGTTGCTTCTTATTTTAGAAAATTGTCAATAATAATAATAATTTTTATTTCGGGTAAGTTCTATCCATATTAATTCATTAATTAACCAAATAAAAAAAACAGAAAAAATACAATTATCAATAATACAATATTAATAAAAGGCCGTAGGCCGACCCCTAACCAGATGGACGGATGATCTGGTTAAGGTGGCGGGTGGCAGATGGATGTCAACTGCAAGGGATCGGTCCGCGTGGAAATCATTAGGGGAGGCCTTCGTTCAGCAGTGGACATAATTAGGCTGTAATGATGATGATGATGATGATGAAAAATTGAGTGAGTGGCCACCATTTTGGTAGCATTATTATTTTAAGGACTCACAAGTTATAATTTGTATTGCACCAAATAAATATTTCTCTTTCTTTTGTTTATCATCTATAGGCAGACATTTGACCGCCATGTCACCTGATGGTAAGTGATGATACGGCCTAGGATGGATCATGCCTGCCTAGAAACAGCCTATTCACTGTTGCCTTGAAGACGGCCAGGTTTAATACGGGGAACACATAAGGAGGCAAACAGATCCTTTTCGGTGCGCATTAGGAACGAGGCACCATAGCTATATTTTTTTTGTTAGAAATTTGAGTGCGTTTGTCATCTCACCTGATGGAAAGTGACGATGCAGTCTAAAGTTCACCCTGTATTTATAAGCCCCTGATTTAAGTAATTAATTCACCCTTATCCGTAACCCCCCAGGTCTCGGAGAGTCCATACGACGAGCGGTCAGCGGCCTCGGTACCGGGAGTCCACTACGAGTTCCCGGGCGGGTACCACCAAGACTTCGGCCCGGAGAGGTTCAAGCTGACAGAGTGCTTGTTCGAACAGACCTTGGGTGCCCCGCATCTGGGTACGCTGATTTATTTATTTATTTATTTAGTCTTACATATAATATATAAAGAGCGTCGGTGGCTCAATGGTGTGGACTGTTGCCCTCCTACCGGGAGGGCTGAGGTTCAAATCCCGACACGTACCAATGTATTTTCGAATTTTCGAAAATACATGTACGTTATCCGACGCTCTCACGTTGAAGGAAAACATCGTGAGGAAACCTTCATGCACGCCTGCGAAGAGATTCGAAGGTTGTGTGTGATGTCGTCCAATCCGCACTGGGCCCGCGTGGACGACTAAGGCCTAATCACCCTATATGGTAGGCTCGTGCCCCTCGGTGGGGACGTTTAATGAGCTGATGATGTCAAAAATACAAAGTGTAAAAATTCACAACGATTATAGAGAATAAGTACCTTCTCAACAGGCCGAACCATTGAAGCGCTTTTTTTCTAGCATCACAATTCATATTTTTAGTTTAGTATTTTAATTGTATTATTATATATTTTTTGACGTTCATAAGTACTTTTTTACGCCTCATTTAAAATAAATGGATTTTGACTTTGACCGATTCGGATAATCGGCGTTGTACTGCTTTATCATATTTGTATGTATTGATTGGCCACAGTATGTGCGGCGGCATCAGCGTGTGATGCGGACGCGAGACCAGCGCTGTGGGGGTCGGTGGTGGCGTGTGGGGGGGTCGCCAACATGTCCGGGTGGTTGGAGAGACTTACTAAGGAGTTGTCTTCCCGGGCGCCGTCCTCTCACCGCCTGAAGAGTCATGCTGCCCCCTCTCCCAATGAGAGGAGGTTCGCTGCCTGGATTGGTGAGTTCATATATATACCGCTTCTTTTCAACCTATCGCAGTCCACTGCTCGACATAGGTCTCCCATCATATTGCGCCAGATATCCCGGTCCTCCGCTTTCCTCATCCAGCCTCCACCAGCGACCGCCCGCAAGTCGTCGGTCCCCCGGTCCTCCGGTCCTACGCTACGCTTGCCAAGACGCGGTCTCCACTCCATCGCTTAGAACCTGCTAAATGCGAAAACTATCACGCAAAAACTACAGAATGTCTACAATTTCTTTGAGGACGGATAAGTTGCTTAGTGCTTAGTTCACAGCCAAAAATAGCTCCGGTTTCTATATAGGTTCACACGGATTGGTGAGTTAATAAAAATATCCACAGATGGCGCTACCATCCGCACAGCGCCATCTATCCCGAAAATCGAGTAGGATTGGTATATTCCAGAAGTATTATGTGCGACTGTGGTGCTCAGTCAATGGAACACCTACTGTCTCGCCCGAATTGTCCATCTTCGTGCGGTTTCCGGGACCTCTGGGTGGCAAATGCAAGGGCGATCACAGTCGCCCAATATTGGTCGCGTTACCATATTTTATTTATGAATCCATATCGACTCTATAAGATGACCTAGTCTAGATCTGTCTATAGCCCTATTTATACTATTGTTTTTTTCCCAAATTAGTGTTGCCACCTCAGTTTTAGAAAAACGGCTTTTCGAGAAGCAAAAAAGGGCTTTTGAGAAGCAAAAAGGCTTTTGAGAAGCAAAAAAGGGCTTTTAGAAGCAAAAAAGGGCTTTTTGAGAAGCAAAAAAGAAAAGAGGCTTTTTGAGAAGCAAAAAGGCTTTTTGAGAAGCAAAAAGGGCTAGATTTAGCATCAAAAGGTTTTTTTGTTCTAAAAAGGCTGAAATAATCATGTCATGAAGCGGTTTTTTTGGAGCGTCTAAAAAAATGTCATTATTACCAATGAAATAGCAAAAAGTACGTGTTAGCATTTCGAAAAGTTCATAATTTGGTAATATTTTCAAGACAGTTAAAAACAGCTAGATTGCTCTTTTCATGCTAAATCGTTAAAAGGAGTTCACCTATGCTAAAAAGTGCTAGATCTAGCTACAAAAGGGCTAAGGTGGCAACACTGGCCCGAATTGATTTAGGATTTATCCCTCCCATTTATTCCAGGTGGTTCGATCCTGGCGTCGATTGGCTCCTTCCAGCAGATGTGGATCTCATCGCAAGAGTACGACGAGGGAGGCAAAGGGCAGCTGGAAAGGAAGTGCCCTTAGACTTGTCATTGTAAGATATAGTGGAAATGTTGTATGGAAAACGTATGAGTCAATCATCATCAAAAATCAGGTTATTTTTATAAAGCTTAATACAATATTTTTGTGTTTCAGTAGAATACATATTGTAACAATTGTTTACGGGGTGGAGGGTTGACTACCTGAGATACAGGAACCTAGTTCAGGTGTCAGCCCGCCATATTCTCCTATCTCTCTCTCTCTCTCTCTCTTCAACCTATCGCAGTCCACTGCTGGACATAGGTCTCCTATGATTAATATTAAATTGTATGTTTCTTTTTTTTCCTTGAATGGTGAGAAATAAAGAAATTTATTATTATTAAAGCAGTGGATTTTTTGATAAACAGTAAACTAACTACAGATCTCGCCAAAGTTTATGGCCGCTTGAATATAGTCACAAGAGCTTACTGCGCAGATATAGCCAACGGCGTTATTAATGGAATGTATGAATTTTGTATACTGCGCATCGCCTTGTGCGAAGTTCGGAGCGGCCAAAAAGTTTGGCGGGACCTATAGATGCACAATCACGAAGAAATATCAACCGAAATATGTCCGAGCCGCTTGACACATACACCTTGACGTCATTGTTATAATTAAAACATAAAATGAATCAACTCAACAGGCCAAACCACTGAAGCGCTTTTTTTTTCAAAGCATCAAAACTCATATTTTTAGTTTAGTGTTTCAAACGTTTTTTATTATATTTTTGTATATTTTTTGACGTTCATAAGTGCTTTTTGTAAGCCTAATTTGAAATAAATGTTTTTGACTTTGACTTTGAATCATTGAAATTTTGATGTTAACGCGTCATGGTCAGAATTATGCCGCGGACACTTTGAGATTGTGCATGCAGTTAGTTTATTGTTTATCTAAGCGTGGATTACAATAAGTTGAAAAATAAAATTAATTATAATTTTACATTGTGAAATCTTTAGAACATCATCATCATCTCATTACAGCCTAATTATGTCCACTGCTGAACGAAGGCCTCCCTAATGATTTCCAGGCGGGACGATCCTTGCAGTTGACATCCATCTGCTACCCGCCACCTTAACCAGATCATCCGTCCATTTGGTTAGGGGTCGGCCTAGAACATATCTTGAACTATTGCAGTCCACTGTTGGACAGTCTCCCACATTCAGTGCCAGATATCCCGGTCCTCCATTTTCCTCATACAGCCTTCATTAGTCATATAAAAATATATCATTTACTTTTTAATTATAGGCATTAGGTAAAACTGTTTTTCAGGCGACTTAAAATGTTATAATTATAGTTTTAGATAATATGAAACAATTTTTTTAATGAGCATTTGAAAAACCAATTACTATCCAAATTATGCAACTTGATGCATAAAATCCACGTGTTTATTATCAAAGTGTAGTTTGTATGGATATGTGTATTGTACAAATGATTTTCAGTGTATGAATGTCTACATATGGTTTGATGACTGAAGAATAAATGATTTTATTAAAAAAAAATACTTTCATTTTACTAATCTACCCTTTTACACATCAAGTAATGTAAGTATACGGTGGTAGTCATAAAAAATATAATAACAAAATTGACGATTCAAGTGTCTAACAGATTTATTCGAATAAAGATTTTTTTGTTTGTTTGTTGTTATAATGTTCTATGTAGTTAACATGGACGTAGCAAAAAATACAGACGGTGTCTCGCTAGCAACAAGTGTGTAAAAATCGCCCAGTTTCTGTATGGAAAATGAAGACATTTAGCTCGCATCTGTCAAAGGGAAAAACATTAAAAAGAAACATGTAGTAGCGTAGTAAAATGGTGCAAAAAAGGAAAGTGATCAATAGGAAATATAATCTTTCGTAGATAAAATATGGATAATTCGACCGGATACTTGCAAGTTTATAACATTAAAATTAATGGACCAAAAATATGAGAATATTATTTATAGACACCAGCTGTCATTTCGGGGACACATTTTATGTTTCGATGACAATCTGACCATATTTTTATAGGTTACTTTCGAGTAAATCATTTAGCATTTACTGTTACATTAATTGGCTATTTTGTTAATAATCGTCAGTTAGCCTATAACGACCTATTGCAGGGCATAGGCCTCCCGCACAGCATAGCCATGGGGAGATTGTGCCGTGGGTTCAAAATTATTAAATTTATTAAATAAAACAAACATTAAAGAAATTCAGTAATGTTATATTTACAGATCGATCTTAAAATTAACTTAAAGCATAAGTTTAAAAAATAAATAAGTCTTAACTTTTGTTACAACTACCCTCAATTTTGATTTACAAGGTATAAAAATAGTAAATACAGGTAGATTCATTTGATAAATCAAAACTTGCTTAATATCTGAACGATATGACTAACACTTTTTATTTGCAATTGAGTCAATACTTAACGCTAATACAAAAAAAAATACCGTAGACAATAAAAACCAGATTTAAATTTTACTATAAGAGGGTACTTTAAACTGATTTACAACAGTACACATTTTATAAGACTCATCAAGGTAAATGTTCAGTAGAACCAATTTGAGAAGCTTAGAAATAGTTGGCTATCTTTTAACCAACCCTACACTTGTTATCATCAATGAAATGAAATTATATTTATTCAATTATGGGACACGTAAAGAAACTTTTATGATGTCAATTTGATTCTACAAGCTGGTTCGGACTGTTGTTTGTCTACTGAGGAAGGATAAATATATAAATTTACAATATACATTTTACATATATATATATATATATATAGTATCTATATTATCCTATATATATATATATATATATATATTATATAAATATATAGTATATATTATAATATATAATATATTATTATATATATATATTTATATTATATATAATTGTAAATATAGAGTACCAAGTTTCTTGCTGGTTTCTTCTCAGTGGAAAAACTACCGTCCGAACAGTCTTCATTGACACAAGTGTTTCTGTAAGGACCTAAACTGAATAAACACTTTTCATTTTCAAACAGACATGTTCATGCACACAAATGTTGGTACTGCCCGGAGATCGAACCCGGAACCCTTGGTGTGGCAGCCGACGTCTCAACCGCAACACCAAATAGATGGATCCAGCAAGAAACTCAGCAGTCATTAAACGTCCCCACCAACTCTTAAATTATCTATAAAAATTATCTCTGTTTTCTAGCTTATAATTCTATCCGGAATAGCTTAAAAGCATATGACTGTTAACGAATGTTGGTGACCGCTCAGATCTGTAAAAAGAGAGAATTGTTAAACAAAATATTTAATTTTAAACGAAAATTGTGTGATTTTAATAGACTTATTTAAATTTATAATAAAATATCCACTGACATTCACACAGCGCCATCTGGTCCCAAACAAAGCATTAGCCTGTAATATGTATACTAAACAAACAATGAATATACTTTCTTTATATATAAATGTTTATATACATTTATTTGTAAATACATACATATTATACATAGAAAACACCCAGACCATTACAAACAGACATGATCATGCACACATGTTTGTACTGCCCGGGGATCGAACCCGGAACCGGTGTAGTAGCCGACATCACAACCAATCACACCACATGGGTCGTCAAAAGCTAGCTAACTAATGCTCGTATTCTAGAAAGAGTTAATTTATTTATTTCTATTTATTTATTACATAGGAGGACCAACAGCAATGAAACACAAAAATATACACAAATAACAACAGGTAGCCAATTATAGGTCCTCACTAATAAAGATTGTATAGGAAAGAACACCCGAATGCTTAATAAGACTAAACAATTAAAATACAACAAATGAGCCAACACAAAATCAACCAACAAGAATTACTTAAATTTGGGTAACTTTCAAAAAAAATTCCTGCTCATAGCACTCCTCGCCGAAGTCACACTAGTATTGAAGAGATCAAAGTCAAAAATAGCATTTAATAAGAGTTTCTACTTAAATCGTGTTAAAAAGGGATAGCTCTCTATACGATAAATAGCAGCAACCCTTTCCTTAAATTCTTTAATTTAAGTAAATAAATGCTTGATGTCTCGTTTCCAGGATAACGAGACCTAATAGCTGGTCGAGCGTCTGTGGCTCAATGGCGTGGACTGTCGCCTTCCGATCACGACGAGAGCCGAAGGTCAAATCCCGCCACGTACCTATATGTGGTCTTTATAAATTTTCAAAATTTTTATGTACGCAGTACGTATTCGACGCTTTTAACTGGTGAAGGAATAACATCCATGAGGAAACCTCTGCGCACGCCTGAAATAGATACAAAGGTTGTGAAGTCGTCCCAACCCGCACTGGGCCCGCGTGGACGACTTAAGGCCTAAACACCCTATACGTGGTAGGCTCGTGCCTCGTTGGGAATACGTTTAATGAGCTGATGAGATGAGTGGTCACACGCGTATCCTAGAGTAGGTCAGCAGGTCAATGTTGCGTCCAATGCTGCCGACGCGATGTGTGCCCTAAACAAAGGCCTCGACGAGGACTCGAACCCGCACGCGCCGCACACCAGCACGTCCGCCGATTCCACATCACTACTGTCTAACACCACTTCTATACAACAAACAAAATATATTTTTTTTACATACACACAGCCATCTAGTCCCAAACTAAGCATTTCGCCTATAATATGTGGGGTACTAACAACGGATTAATCTTATTTTTTCTATTTGATTAATACATAAGAAAAACACCCAGACCTAATTACAAGCAGACATTTCAGATGCACACAAAGTTGTACTGCCGCGGAGGAGTTGAACCCGGAACCCTTGGTGTAGAAACTGACTCAACCATCACACCAAATGGGTCGTCGTAATGAGCTGATGATGATGATTGCAGGCTGTCATATGATTGCTTAAAAATCATTCCATGCTTTGGAACTGCGTTAACTTTGTCCAACCATTTATTAACCTTTTCAACTCACGCCTATGAAGAACTGTCTTTATATTTATATTCCGAGAATGGGCCGTATAAAAGTCCTAATGATTGATACAGCAACCATCTTTTTGAATATAGTCCCTGAGAAACCATAGAACTAAAGTAAAAAAAAGTGATAATAAGTGAATAACAATATCTGGAATTACAACCAGAAGTGAGGTCATAATTTTGCACGCGGGCAAAATCAGACATTCTCAGGGGTGTCGACGTTTAGTTCTATGGTTTCTCTCAAAGGTTCAAAAACATTGTATTTCAAATTAGGGCTTATACACAAAAGCACTTCTGAACGTCAAAAATATACAAAAATATAATAAAACGCGATTAAAGATACTAAACTAAAAATATGAGTTTTGATGCTTTGAAAAAAAAAAGCGCTTCAGTGGTATTTGGCCTGTTGTGAAGACAGAAGCACTCACAAAACTCACAGTGTAGCCTTTTTTAAAAACATTTTCATTTTATCACTTAAAATGTAACAATATTATCATAAACACTGAAATAGCTGAGCAGTATAAGACCACCCGGATTTTTATACATAAATATTCCGTCCCATAGTGTAGTTACCCTTTTTTAGAAAGGTGCGTTTTTTTATTCTAGCTTTAAACTATGTGTGCTAAGTATCTCGACACTATTAATTGTGGTCCTTATTGAAAACCTTTATACATCTTCCTATAAAAGATTAACCTACTTTATGTAGTCTCGAAGTCTGGAAACCGCAAGTTCTGTTTCTTATTCCTAGTATTAAAATTGTGCTGAGTCACGATTTTTTTTAAGGTTATGATCTGGGCGGGCACGTAGTGCAGTGCCCCCGCCCAAGTCGAAGCGCGAAAGCAAACACTGCTACCATCCCTTTACAGGATCCATTTTCCCCGCATTTTCAAGGCCCCCGATTGAGAACCTTCTGGATAATACCAGAGCGCTGAATTTTCGTCATCTAGTAAGATAGTAATACGTTACTTTAAAATCCACAATTTCAAGTCTGTAGGTTCATTTAGTTCCAACGTTAAGCGAAAGCCAAAGTTTCGCGATTTTTTAGACAGACTACTCAGCCACTCACTCATGTCGATCACGAAATAGACTAAGTAGTTCCATTAACTCAGAAAGCTGAAATCGGTACAGAGTTAAGGGTTAATGGCTACCAAGGGAAAACGCTAAAAACTTCGAAAATCGAAGTCTGGGAGTAACCTTTGTGACCCTGCTTAGATAACAACACGAGACCCAGCCCAACTATAAGATTGACCTACCGCCTTCTAAACTAATATATATTTAACATGGTGGGCCGCTTCAACATCGATGTCAAAAATCGGGGGCACGGTAGTGCCCTCCGCCAAGTCGAGCGCGCTAGACCAATACCAAACAGACATGTGGAGTGCACACAAATACTTTGTAGGTAACTGCCCGGGAGATCGAACCGGGAAACCTTGGTCTGTAGTAGCGACGTTCAGACCATTTACCACCCAAATGGGGGTCGTCTAATATTCTTTCAAGTTTCTAAACAACAAGGAAGTAAATCCCACATAAAACATTCTGTAAAAAATCTAGCCAAGTCTCGATGGAGCTTGCTTGATTATCTCTAAAAAGTAATGAAATCAAGACAAAGACGTGCCAATCTAAGGTTCTCTTACTGCAATTACTTAATTATTATGGTTAATGTTGTGACTTGGACACGTTGGAACATTCTTTATACGTTAGGATGGCTTTATCAGGCCTACAATCGGATGGGCCTATGAATCACCGTTTTCCAAGGTGGCAAATTTGTACCGTCATGGGTAGCCTGCTTCTCTGGCGACCGATTGCGTGCAATGGTGTCATGAAGCACTATTTTGTATCCTTGTGCTACTCTTCAACGTCCAAGTCACACAAACATTCAACCATATAATTAATTATATTGGCAGTAAAGGAACCTTAGAACTTTGTAGTATTTACCGTTTCTCTGACTGTTATTTTAAAAAAAAATGTTCATGTTTTGCATCCATAGTACTTTTATATATCGGCTATTCCGACTTATGGTAACTTTGTTTGTACTTACTTAGTCATGAGCGCTGCCGTTCCATTGCATTTTCATGAATATTACTTCATTAACTGTTAAATAAGAGGAAGAAATACTTTATTTTCGAGAAATATTATTTATAAATCTATCTATATCTACTGCCATTCACACAGCGCCATCTAGTCCCAAACTAAGCATTTAGAGGACTTATTTGGTGTTGCGGTTGAGACGAGTCGACTGCGAACACAAGGTTCCAGGTTCGATGTCCGCCGGACAGTAGAAACATTAGTCGTGCATGAACATAATTGGTTTTGGTTAAATATATGTATGTATCTACAAATATGTATATATCTCTCTTCTTCAACCTATCGCATGTCCACTGCTGGACATAGGTCTCCCCATTTTGCGGCAGACATCCGGTCCTCCGCTTTTCCTTCATCAGCCTCCACAAGCGACCGCCCGCAAGTCGTCGGTCCCTCGGGTCGGAGGGAACTCGTCTGCTCCAACGGCCATCGGTTCTGCTACGTTCTACGTGACCAGCCCACTGCCACTTTCAACTTATAGTAGGACGTAGGGCAATAATATATATATTATATATATATATATGCTTGTTCAGGCCGTTTCTAACGCCTGAAGAATCATCATGCTGCAAGCGCGAAAGCGGTCAAAACGTCATCTTTCAAGAGGCATTGCGTACTGAGCTCCTCAATAGTGACACAAGTCATTTTTTACATTGTAAATTTAATAATCAGTAAAAGCCATCATTTTACTATGAATTGAATAATTCGTCGTGATCTCGAAACAAATTATTTCAAACGGAACTCACTCCTTCAGGAAACTCGCCAGTATCCAGCCTGCAGCCATCATTCCGAAGGGAAGTGCGTTTTTATCATCATTCCTAATCATTTCCAATCCTTATATAAATTTATGCTTGAAGACAAAAATCTTTGAAGCAATGCCCGTCCTAACTTGGGGCTAGATGGCGCTGTGTGAATGTCAGTGGAATTA
>PQWD01007941.1:0-12633 GCA_019425675.1 Leucinodes orbonalis
TAACTAATTCCATACGTATATATTGATAGTACGAGGCAGAAAATGTCTTCATCGATCTTGGCTTCAAAAAAGTTTAGCATAATTTAATGGAAGTTTACCACAGTATAGAATTCATCTTTTACCAGTGCAGACAGGACATTTTAAAGTTTCAGTACTTAATTACTTAAAATAGGTACTTAAACTTTGAAGTGTAGCGATTATTCACAATAAATCTGAGCGACAAAAGGTATTGTTTTCGTAAAACTTAACTACGATATTCCAAAGTACACGTCAAAGTGAGCGTTACCATAGAAACTAATAGACTTTCCAGAACACCCAGCCCGGTTGTTTGTATAAAGCCGGCCTAGCGAGAGCCGCGGGCGATTCGGAGTTTCAAATGTATGTTGAATTTCGGACAAAGGACCGGTGACATAGTACAAATTAAAGATCAGTAGTATTAATTGTTTCCAACTATTGGATACTTAAATAGTTTAAGACTAAACGTAAATTGCGTATTTTAAGAACAAATAAAAAACACATTATGACTAAAAAAGTTTCTGAAAAATAAAGGTATAATATTTTATTGACAGCTTGTCATACAAATGGTATAACGAGCCATCAATCTATACACTAGACTATAAAATATATGTATCTAATAGACGAATGGAAAATTTGAAATGCAATTCAAGTAAACCTTTTCAGTCAATTCTCCGTTTCTTAGCTATGCTGTTGGGAAGGCCTGTTCTCTGCAGAAGGATGTTATGGGCTGATGATGAATTTCATTAAAATTACAATATATACTATACTTCATATTGCAATTAGAATGAATTTAAAAAGCGGGACTTGAACCTGCACCTTGCAGACTGAAAGGTGACAGTCCACTCTAATGAGCCACCGTGCTCAAAACTTAACCTACTATATTTATGTACTGTGTCCATAAAACTTTGCAGCTTTGTCACTCACAAGAACTTTCGCTCTGGACAGCCTTACCTTATTTCTTTGAGGCTTTTGCAATAACAAAATTCTCTAGGACGAACCCTTGCCCTTTTATTACATTATATGGTATATATTTTAGTGGAATCACAAAATACGGTCTATCCACATACATTTTATGTACGAATTTGTTGCTAGCTTTTTTGAAATATGTTTTATGAATATTCGTAGATTTTTTGTTCGACGTAATATTAGAAATAATGTTTTGTTTTTTTTTATTTAATATTATTGCCATTTTTACGTTGTGTTTATTTGAATCATTAAGTGTACATGATAAATAAAGATTTTCAGTCAAGTTATATAACTTAATACTCGAATATAGATTTAACAACGAAAATTGTGATTTATTCTAAAATATTCGTAGAAAAACAAAAAATATATCACACTTAAGGCACCGACTTATCGAATTTTCTCACTAATAACAATGATATTCTGTAATATAAAGGTAGAAACGCCACCCGTGCCTCAAAAACAAACCGCCAAAGAGAATACAGTTGTAGGATTTTTGTTTAGGTAAATGTACGCTCATTCGAAATATGTATATGTGTGCTGTCGCTGCATTCAACACTGTTTTCGTTTATTTTGGGAGCATATCACGAATCTATACTTTTTACATCATTGACTAATAATAAGTGAATGCTACTAGCAGTCTGCCCTTAACCCTTTGACTGCCAATGACGCCGTAAGGCGCCAGATACAATAGATTTTCTATTGTGTCTGGATTCCCGGCGTTCAATGGGTTAAAGAACGCTCAGTCATTGAAATAATAAAACTAGAATACTGCAGTTTCCACGCTCCCCATGTAATCTCGCTTGCAGTTTAAATTATACCATCCGTCGCGGGAGGGTCGTAAGTGTTTTAACTGAAGAAGCACCCTCATACCAAGCTGTTAAGTGCCTACAATTTCAGGGATGTGTATCATCCTTCGAAATCTCTATGTCGTGCGGGAAGGCCTATGCGCTGCAGTTGGACGTTATAGGCCGATGATGAACATTCGAATTATATGTAAGATTTGTTGAAGTTAGGTTTAGTAGAGTAAAGCCATGTAGATTTAGCTTGGGTTTACTTGAGATCTGAAAGCTTTTTCTCAGTGCAAACCTTATATTGTTGTCTCGGCAACATTTTACATAAAATGTTTTGGTGGATTCTGTTTTCTTAATAATAAACATATGGGTTTGTACTTAGATAATCAAATAAATTTAGGTCTCTGTTGTGAAGAGGAAATAAAGAATATGTATTATTATTATTATTAATAGTGCGTTTAAGAACGCGCCTACTCTTCAAAGTGAATATAACTTCGAATTGCAAACTTCCTACGTTTGAAGTGTTTGCAGCTGACAAACCAACCGCACTAAGAATATTGCGAAAGGATGCAATCCTGCAAAAGTGCTTTGAGCGCACGCTGCGTCAAAAGACATTTTTCTTTGATGGATCCTGCGGTGTTCTTCATTGTGGGCTCCAATTCTGATAATTTTAAAATTCACATTTCTAGCGTTATTGTAACTTAATAGTAAAATTTTTCACTTATTCGTTGTCTTTTAATGTAAATTTTAATTGGTAAGACCATTGGACAATTCATTCTACTCTAAAATAACTATTTTAAACCATTAAAACTAACGTTGTACCGGAATACCAGCCTTACAGTTGGATAGTAAACTATTTTAGTGTCAAGAAAATTCCTAATTGAGACCTAGGATGTTAGACGCTGAGTGTCGACTGCTTTGATGTGAGGATGTAAGAATTAGTTTTTGATTATTAGCTAAATCTTGAAAATAATATTTCAAGTGAATGGGACACATTTTTCGCTCAACTGCTGGCAATTACGTGACAATATCAGCCACTGTGGTAGTACCTACCTAGATGACTCAGTACCACAGACATCCGAATAACAATTAGACTGGACAAGCCGCCAAGTTTATAGGCAGTCCCAGTGTCGCAATTACTTTTCAATTCTTACCTGTGAAAAGATATTATATTTCTTGGTAAATTTTACTGATTCACTGCGATGATGGCATGTTACAATTGCACAGAATGGCATTTTGGAAAAAAAAACGGTAATTTCTTCTAAAATTCGTGCGTCTTCATTCGTCTCACGGAGCGTAAACTATAGCTAGTGTATGCTCGTTGAACATACATTTGTCGCACTTTTTAACGCGGCTTGCCCCATCTCCTGTATTGGGAAATCTGTGCTCAGTATCGAGTCTATCACTTAGTAAAAAGCTTAGTTGAAAACTTATAACGTGATAACATTTTTCATTTCCTAAAAGCGTAACACTGTTCCTTCAGACTGATGATGTATCGCGTGATTGCTCGTTATTTTTCTGCGAACCGTCAAGTACGTGATAATGGCTTCTGATTGATGGTGACGCGTTCAATGGAAAAGTTGATCAATTATATACTTTTTACACTTAATCTGAAAAATGAAAATGAAAAGTGTTTATTCAGTTTAGGTCTTTACAGAACACTTATGAATGTCCACCCACCACCCTCCGAACCACTGGTTCGGAGGTAGTTTTCCACTGAGAAGAAACCAGCAAGAAACTCACACTGGCAGGTCTAATGTGCTCGGGAAGCTCGTTGCGATTTGAAAGACCAGCAGGCCGATCGCGTTATTTTAAAGTGAAACGTTTCGATTATAATATGGGTGTAGTTACGATATCCTTCCGATCCTGTAATAGTTGAATTTTCGATATCGATATGCCATAAGTTAAGTTTAAATTTCGTCTGATTTTGACTAAATTACGTCCTCGTAATTTAAGGTGACACTGTTAATGTCTTTATTAGAACATGATTACGTAATACATTAGACCATTTGTACGTTCAAATATTATGACTTACAGTAGCTACATAACTATCAGGTTGTACTTCTACTTAGTTTTCAGAAAGTATAAATAATATCATCAGCCTAGCAGGGAAGAAGCCTTCCCGCACAGTGCTATGGGGAGATTGGGCTGTAACCCACTACGCTGGCCAAATACGGCTTGGCGGGTTAAACATTCGTTAATTCCGGATATATAAAACAAAAAAAAAACTATACAGTAGAGTATCTATATAAAAAATATACATTTAAATTTTCTTTCCCGGAAGAAATCATTTTCCTTTATAATTTTAGCTGAAACAAACTTCGCTTTGTTCAGCACCTACGGAAAATGTTTTGCTCGTTTTGTGTTTAAACGGTTTCGTGGAAACGTGTTTTTATAAAGGTCATAACAAAATCGATTTATTACAGGCTGCATGGCAACTGAAAATTTATTCCCTGACTCTTAGGTTGAGGATCAGCTGATATCGGAAGCAGTTTGGATATGTCTTCTATCCCGCCCACTGCTGGACATAGGTTATCTTCATTTTGCGCCAGATATTCCGGTCCTCCGCTTTCCTTATTCAGCCTCGATCAGCGTTCTTTCGCAAGTCATCGGTCTATCATGCCGAAGGGCATCCTACGCTACGTTTGCCAGGATGCGGTCTCTACTCCAAAACTCCTCAGCTCCAAAGGCCATGCCATGCCACTTCAATTTGCTGGATCAGCAAGTTGAAGTGGCAGTGGGCCGGTTCAAGTTATGTCGGTAACTTTAGAGAGCTAACGAATTACATAATTTCTGATTCTCATATCAAGAACCCTGAGCATAGCTCGCTCACAAAATCATAAGCATACTCGTATACTGTGTGAAAATTAAAGGTGAATAGTCTCCAGAACAGATGAAGATTCACCAGTGTGTGGTGCATCTTGCCCAATAGGTTATAAAACTCTGAGTGTCAGCTTCAATACATTATGATTTGAATTTACTATTTTTAGTAACGACTTACGCTTTGAAGATCCTGAGTAAGGAATTTCATTGGAGGAATCCTTTGTTCAGCTTTGGACAATACTCCAATAGTAGTCCTACGAAGATTTTGTATTTTGTAAGCTGAAAAACATAACCCGCTTATTTAATTCCACGGTTGCGTCGGCTATAATTCCGAATCCAAGTCACGCGCAAATAGTAGCTTCGAGAAAATTCCCAGCCACGCTCCGAGAGATATAGCAAAAGATTATTATTAGAACATATTTTGTTGGTGAGATTTTTTTCCCTTGATGTTTTCTTTGTGGATGCTTGTTTTGATACGTCTTACTTGATTGCGTATCTGTAAAGTTTCTTGTTACGCGAACCTCGTGTAAATATCAAGTAATCCTCTCGCTAACGAAGTTATTTTGTTTTATTTGGAAATATGCTTCGCAGTGTTTCCTTTCTTTCTTTCTCCTTGTATCATCGCTGACATTATAGTCACATTTATCTCCCGGACAGACAGAAAAGGGCCAGTGAAATTAGTTGAGTATCAATTAAAGTAAGTTGAGTATTAATCAAAGGGTGACGCCGGTATTTCGTGGATGACTTTTGACTCCAAATAGTTGCTTTTGGAACTTCTTTCTTAATATGATCAAGTATTGTACTGCCTTCATAATCTTGTAATGTGAGTACTGAGTTTAGAGCTAGTTATCTGGGGATCGTGGGTTCAACCTTCACGGGAAGCCAGCATTGTGAATGAACTTTGTATCTCCAGGTTGGTCAAAACATTGCTGGCTTTCCCTAGTTTGACGACTCATGTGGTGTAATTGTTGTGACGTCGTCTATTACACCAAACGTTCCGGATTCGATTCCCGGGCAGTACAAACATTTGTGTGCATGAACATGTCTGTTTGTCATGGTCTGGGTGTTTTCTATGTATAATATGAATGTATGTATTTACAAAAATATATATATAAGTATGTTTATCCGTTGTTATAGCCCATAATACAGGCTTCACGCTTAACTTAGGGCTAGATGGCGCTGTGTGAATGTCAGTAGATAATTATTTATTATTTATTCGGTAAACAAAAGGAATCCGCGAAAATACAAATTATCCCGGTCACGTCATCATCATCAGCTCATTAAACGTCCCCACCGAGGGGCACGAGCCTACCCGTATAGGGTGTTTAGGCCTTAGTCGTCCACGCGGGCCCAGTGCGGGTTGGACGACTTCACACACAACCTTCGAATCTCTTCGCAGGCGTGCATGAAGGTTTCCTCACGATGTTTTCCTTCACCGTAAGAGCGTCGGATAACGTACATATATTTTCGAAAATTCGAAAACACATTAGTACGTGTCGGGATTTGAACCTCAGCCCTCCCGGTAGGAAGGCCAGTCCACACCACTGAGCCACCGTCGCTCCCGGTCACGTGTACAAAACAAATGTTGCGCGGTATAAAGAGTAATAAATAACGGCGTGTATCTCACGCATCCGAATAGAGACGTGAGCAAACACACGTGGATGGTGATATTTTATATACAATCATAAGTTAACAACAAAGCAAACAGCCCTTTTTTATTTAATGTCATAAACAGCTATGTTAGATGTGTACGAGCCTACCAATGATGTAAAAAGTATAGATTCATCATATGCTCACAACAATCGAAAAAAGTGTTCCGAATGCAGTGACAGCACACATACACATATTTCGAATTTCGAACACAATTACTTAAAAAAAGAGTACAAACTGTACTCTCTTCGGCGGTTAGGTTTTGAGGCACGGATGGCGTATCTACCTTTATATATACAGAATATCATTGGAGCCAACTCGTACATCTGTATGTTTATTCATAAGTCAGCTGCGACTGCCCTACATTTAACTAAATTTTATTTAAATATTTTATTATACTCGGGATCTCTCTTAGGCCTAAGATCAGAAATGATTTGATCCTTAAGATAACTTAAGTTACCGATATTTACCTCAATGCCGACATATCCTACCGGATTATTAAGTTGAAGTAGCAGTGGCCCGGTCACGTATGTCGCAGAACCGATGGCCGTTGGAGCAGACGAGTTCTGGAGTGGAGACCGCGTCTCGGCAAGCGTAGCGTAGGACGCCCCCCGGCCCGATGAATCGACGACTTGCGAAAGGTCGCAGGTGGAGGCTGGATGAGAAAAGCGGGGGACCGGGATATCTGACGCAAAATGGAAGAGACCTATGTCCAGCAGTGGACTGCGACAGGTTGTATAGGATAGGATTTCATTATACAAATCAGCACAGACATCCGAATATACAATTAGACAGGACAAGCCGCCAAGTTTATAGGCAGTCCCAGTGTCGCAATTTCTTTTCGGTTCTTATCTGTGAAAAGTTATTCTATTTCTTGGTAAATTTAATGATTCATTGCGATGATGGCATGTTACAATTGCTCAGGATGGCATTTTGGAAAAAACCGTAATTTCTTCTAATATTCGTGCGTCTTGACTCGTCTCACAGAGCGTAAACTGGCAGCCAGTGTATGCTCGTTGAGCTTACATTTGTCGCACTTTAAACGCGGCTTGCCCCATCTCCTGTATTGGGTAATCTGTGCAAATCAGTGTAAGTAAATCACTCGGCAAGTACATACACGTTTCATTTATCCCAACAGAGATCTATCACCACGGCGCTGTAACTTGTCTGACTTTGACATCTGGGGTGGCACAGCCCACTTAAAGATGTTTCTCAACGCGATAAGATCCGGAACGCAGATATACGTCGGAGAACTAGAGTGACTGACATAGCCCATTGATTAGCCAAATAGTGCGTAGGACCGATGGCCGATGGGTTGAAAAGGTTCTCGAGTGGCGTTCGCGTCAAGAATGGAGTGTAGACCGACCCCCAACCAGATGGACCTTAACTAGGTAAGGTGGCGGGTAGCAGATGTAGATTGCCAGGGATAGGTCCGAGTGGAATCATAAGGGGAGACCTTCGTTCAGCAGTTTTAGGCTGTACCAATACACGACTCTTTCACATATTAAAATATTTTACTAGTGATTAATAAAAAAAAATCCAATGCGGAAGATATAAATTGTATTTTCAATCGTATTATAATGCTCACAAAATACATATTTCGATAAAATAAAGAGGAACATTGAGTTTCTTTTTGTCAGGCACCCAAAACGGCCGCAGGTTAAACATACCTAATTTTTTTGGTAAATTACAATAAATTCCCGCTAAATAATACCAAAGGAACAGGGATGGTCGCGTTGGTTCGTTAGGTACGGGTACGGGTCGAATTAACAGGATGTCCCGGAATGACTGTTGCCGGGTGGTGATGTCGAATAATCATAATAACATGGCTTATTTACGGACGGATAAATATATTTGTGTAATATCTTCAGTGGCTCAATGGTTTGGACTGTTGCCTGCTGATCGGAGGCACAGGTTCAAATCGCGCCACGTACCAATTTCTTGTCGAATTTTCGATATTATATGTACGTTATCCGACGCTGTTACGGTAAAAGAAAACATCGTGAGGAATGCTGCGCATGCCTGCGAAGAGATTCAAAGGTTGTGCATGAAGTCGGCCAATCCGCACTGGGCTCGCGTGGACGACTAAAGCTCATGCCCCCCTCGGTGGGGACGTTTAATGAGCTGATGATGATGAGACTTTTTATTTCGGCGATCTTGATGACGTAGTGGCAAGTGGGTTTAGAAAATTTAAGCAACCATTGCAATGGTAAGTCGTAGGATGGGTGACCGAAAACATATTTAAAGCACCTCCGTGCTTCGAAGGGCGTGTTAAACCGTTGGTGTCGGCTACTATCTTCGGATGGTAGTTGTTAACACCCACCGATCTGCACTGGAACCGCGTCGTGTATACGGTCCAATCCGGTGGATTTCCCAATACAGGAGATGGGGCAAGCCGCGTTTTTAAGTGCGACAAATGTAAGCTCAACGAGCATACACTGACTGCCAGTTTACGCTCTGTGAGACGAGTCAAGACGCACGAATATTAGAAGAAATTACGGTTTTTTCCAAAATGCCATCCTGAGCAATTGTAACATGCCATCATCGCAATGAATCATTAAATTTACCAAGAAATATAATAACTTTTCACAGATAAGAACCGAAAAGAAATTGCGACACTGGGACTGCCTATAAACTTGGCGGCTTGTCCAGTCTAATTGTATATTCGGATGTCTGTGGTCCTATCTCTCTATGGCTTTGCTTTGGAAAAGCTTGTGCCCTGCAGAGGGGCGTTAGTGGCTGATTTTGATTTTTGATTTTGGCTTGATGATGGTGATGCTAATTATGTATAAATAATACAGCTACTACACTAAGGGTGCCAAGTTCGATCCCCGTTGTCCGTTGTTAAGTAACCATTCTACGAATACAAGCTTGCAAATTCAATTGAGTTTCATAGCACGTTGTGAAATTCATATTATATTTTAAACCTGTTCTTAACTGCATTACCGTGGGACGGCCAACTACCTTAATCCAGCCATGGACTATAACAGGCTGTTTTTGTTTAAATAAAGAGGGGAGGCGTCAATTACCAACACGTGAGTTGTTTGTACCATAAAGCACAAACACATTTAATAACTTAACGACAAAAGTTAAAACAATTTGCCGCGTACGACCTTCTATAACAGGAAAAAACGCGATTAGAATATTCAAGGCGAAGAAATTATATCCGCTTTTTACGTCCGGCTCTAAGGACCATTTTTGTAGGGTGTCTTTTCTTTACAAATTACTCAAGAAATTACAAAACTACGGAACAGTAAAGATTTTTTCGATCGACTTATCTTCGTTTTTCGTTTCTTGTTATTAACAACGAACTCTCTAATTGTATGATTAAGCTAATGGTTTCTATGGTTTGAATTGCAGTTGCTTTTATAACGGTTCAATTTAAAGCGTCGCCTTGGGTGACATGCATAGGCAGTTTTGAATGAAAATTAATGACTACTTACTTTGGACGACCTATTTGGTGTTGCGGTTGAGAGGTCGACCGCAACACCAAGGGTTCCGGGTTCGATCCCCGGGCAATACAAACATTTGTGTGCATGAACATGTCTGTTTGTAATGGTCTGGGTGTTTTCTATGTATAATATGTATGTATTTACAAAAAAAATGTATATATGTATGTTTATCCGTTGCTTAGTACCCATAATACAGGCTTAACGCTTAACTTGGAGCTAGATGGCGCTGTGTGAATGTCAGTGGATATTTATTTATTTATTAATTTCCTTCAACACGGTGTCTGTCATGGTCAGGACATAAATAAAAATATTCTAGCAATCACACACACCGCCTTGATTACGTGGATCACAAGGTTTGTCAAAACATATAAGTTTACTACTTCAACCATTGTTACGCAGGGAGAACATTAGTAACAAATTTTCAAGTGACATCTACCGAAACTCATAAACCCAAAACAGTTATATAAAGTAATTTGTTCATAACCACCAATTTAGGAAACTTTACGCTCCGAGCTAACTTTGTGAAACGTCTTATTACGTTGCCCGACGGTCTTTTGTTTATGTATGAAATTAAAAGTCCCGTTTTGTTTCACCCATTTTGCAGACACCTCTCGTCGCTTTCATTATTCATGCATTCTCATTGAAATTTATTATACGGAAGATTTTCAACAAGCCTCCATTCCGTGCGGATGGTTGACAAGTAAACGTCTCTGTGACTTTCATCTAAAGTGTATGTGTAATTTGCATCCGTATATACGCCTTAAGGGAAAACGTCGTAAATGCAAGAAGTTTATTTTACAGGAGGATGATAAAAGTACGTAACATAAAATATTTGTGGTGTCTTATGTATTGCAAAAAGTCATAAGTTTTATATAATAAATATTATATCCACTGAACTTGGGCCCGCGTGGACGACTAAGGCCTAATCACCCAATACGGGTAGGCTCGTGCCCTCGGTGGGGACGTTTTATGAGCTGATGATGATGATAATGATATCCACTGACATTCACACAATGCCATCTAGCCCCAAGATAAGCGAGAAGCTTGTATTACGGGTACTATCGACGGATAAACATACTAATATATATATTTTTGTAAATACATACGTATTATACAAAGAAAACATCTCATTATATTCGTTTTTGCCCACAACGCCCTAAGCCGAGGTTCGACCTCTCTGGGACGCCCTTAGGCTCGTTGTGTAAATTTTTAAGGCTGAGGCCATCTGCGGCCAATAGCAGTACTCAGTTCGAATAACAAACTTTCAAACTTGCATGGTACTTATCGTCTTAATAGGCATGACGACTGGGTCCTGGAACCGTAAGAACTATTTTATATTATTACAAGTCTGGGTTAAAAAAACCGATGTGCTTACTCTCAGCTCGAAAACTCGTGTGAGTAGGTCACGAATGACCTACGCTATGCCATCGAGCCTTCATGGCTGTATTTCTTGCTAATTTGACTAGAATCCTATTACCATCTTTGGGTATGTGATGCCAAAAATTTTATTATTCCTACCTCTACATCTATCTACTCGAGAATATTTTCGATTTCATCGATTGTGTGCTGGTGTTTCGAGCAACAATTATTATTGATCTTGAATTAAAACTTCATAATCTGACAGTACATACGCAGCTGAGACATGGACACTGACTGCGGGATTGGTTCATAAGTTCAAAGTTACTCAACGCGCAATGGAGCGAGCTATGCTTGGAGTCTCTCAGGGATAAGATCAGAAATGATTTAATCCGTAAGAGAACTAAAGTTATCGACATACCGGATCAGCAAGTTGAAGTGGCAGTGGGCTGGTGACCTATGTCGCAGAACCGATGGCCGTTGGAGCAGACGAGTTCTGGAGTGGAGTCCGCGTCTTGGCAAGCGTAGCGTAGGACGCCCTCCGGCCCGATGGACCGACGACTTGCGAAAGGTCGCTGGTGGAAGCTGGATGAGAAAATCGGAGGACCGGGATGTCTGGCGCAAAATGGGGGAGACCTATGTCCAGCAGTGGACTGCAATAGGTTGAAGAGAGAGAATCTGACAGTTATCATTAATCAACCAATGATGGCAAATGACAAATAAACAATTTAATTTCTCCCCACTGCTCTTGAATTACTTGATAGCACCAAAGCTATTCCACTGTGCAATGATTCGGCAAAGATTGCGAGAGATCCCGAGGGAGCAAAATGTTATTGCCACGGCGGCCATCTTGATTTATCAATTTTAAAGCGGATTTCGGTTGTGTAGCGCCAAATTCAAGTCCATGTGAAATTATTAATGAAAACGAAAGTTAAACTTCGGTAACTGGCAAGCCGCAAACTGCACAACTTGGCTTTGCGTTTGATTTTACTGTTTATACAGTAACGAAATTAGGAACTGAAATGCTATTAATATAATTAGAGGTTTGGTATTTAGAGAGCACACTTAGACACTTTGAGTATCCTCAATATAAAGAACTTCCTATTCTATATCATCTTCTTCGTCATGATCATCTTCGTTATAGCCTTATTTGTCCACTGCTGAAAGAAGGTCTCCCCTAAGAACTTACTGATTTATTTATTTATGAAAGTGTGCTTACAGTTTAACATAATCAACGTTTGATTGACATTTTCATGAATAAGGTTCACATATGAAAGCCTTTTACAAGCCTTTCACGTGGACCGATCCCTATAAGTAAAATTACCAATATCTCCAAAAATCATAGCAACCCTTTACTGTTTTCAGAAGCTTTACCTAATCAAGTTGTAAAGTACCTAATCTCGATACAATATCAGACGTTTACGACCTTTTACGGGTTTATTTATGACGTCATAATGACGTAAAGGGCAGGTGATAAAGGTACATACGCTTCCGATATCGGTGCTCGCGCAAATTTCTCGAGCAATTCTGGTTTATTGCTTTTGACAATCGCTTTATGGTCCTAAAGGTACCTGAAG
>PQWD01007942.1:8388-28526 GCA_019425675.1 Leucinodes orbonalis
CTTGACTTATACAATCATCACTACTACTATATACTAGGTGATAGACTCGATATTGAGTCATCTAGGTAGGTACCACTGTAGTACCAGATATCGTCGCGTGAAACGGGAGTGTTATGCACTTTTGTGCTTCGGGATGAGGGCACTGTAGCTAGTGAAATTACCAGGTATAAGAGACCTGACATCTGTTAGTATGTAGGATAATAACTGTCTATCAGTTGTTGGTCTCCGCACTGTCATGGTTAGGCGTATAACTTACCATCAAGTGAGCGTCACGATCGTCCTGTTCACATTGTTACAAAAAAAAATCAACCAAACATTTTAGCAGCCACACTATCAAGCTTTCGGTAAATAATATAATAAACGTATAACTGAAGCAGAATTCATCTTATAACGTCGTAATGTTTACTATCATCTATGCTCGCATCGGTAAACATTGAAAATAATTGGCTAGAAAAAGTAAAGAGCTTTGAGCAGGATGTCATTATTTCAGGTCGTTTTATCCGTAGTACCACAATAAAAATGTGGAACATTAAATTACTTTCGGATGAAGGTAAACAAAGACATTTAGATAGAAGACGTTTTTTTATCCTTTGATTTTTAAGTACTTAACTTTGAAAATTAATTCATCATCAGTATGATCTAATATTTCCACTGCTGAACGAAGGCCTCCCCTAATGATTACCACGCGGGCCAATCCCTAGCAGTTGACACCCATCTGCTACCCGGCATCTTAACCAGGTCATTGTCAATCTGGTTGGGGATCAGCCTACGCTTCGTATTCTGTTACGTGGATGTCGCTCAAAACTTTTCCATCCTATCAGCCATCGGTTCTATGCAATTTTTTAAAGTAATTAATTATACAAGATTTTCCAAGATCTTTTTTGACAAACGTTTTTTATTAACTTGCTTCACCATTCGCTAATTGTTAAGCAGATGAAGCTGCTAACAATTTTGCTTCCATTATAATTTTAGAGAAGGTATTTGACTGATTTTTTAAAGTATAGCTATCAATTAAATATCTACTATATGTAGGTATGCACTTATGCCGATCATTACCCTACCTACGCTAGAATAGCCCGCCCTTCGATAGTGTCGCGTTAAGGAAATAGCTGTCCATAATTTTTAGTGCGTGATTAAGTATTTTTATTACTCTTTACTACATGACAGTTAGTGTCCCGTAGCCGCTGACGTAACGTGACGAATAACTAAGCAAAATGTAAAGATGCTTCTTCTTTATTTACTTTGCTATTAAAAAGGTAACAAATCAGTCTCAGACTTAATTTTTGTTTGACAATGAGTGCAGGTATAATATTTTTCTTTCTACAACCGCTCTGTTGTTGCTTATATTTGAAATCAAATTTAGGTCCTAGTTCTGAAATGTAGACTTAAGCAAACTTCAGTGTCAAGACTTCATCTTGCATCTCACGTAAGTTGCAAGTTTGCAAACCAAAGTTCATCTAACATTATAAATTGGAAGCGACCAAGAGTTGCTGCTTGTTCCGAGCATGTTTGTAATTTAAATTTAACCAAGACAGTAGATAGAGATATGATTCTTTATTGCACACCAAAAAAAGATACATATTATTATAGAGAAGGAGACTTACGAATGGACATTGGCGAGAGTTCCACAGTCGAATGGATGAACAGCAAAGACTGGGTAAATGAATGGTAAGAATAAGAAGGAAAAGCAAGTTTTAAAGATGAACGCAGACCACTATAATGAGAAGACTGTAAGAAACTAAATCGCTCTTTGAGATAAGCTGGTGCCACTCCATTGAAAGGGATAGTGTATAAAAGCGAAAGAACGTGAAGGTCACGGCGTTGGCGTATAGGAAGCCATTTAATTTTGCATGATAAAAAGAAACACGATCGTATTTAAGAAGACAGTAGTTAATACTAAGGATAAATGATAGTTAAAGTACCAGTTATATTTGATGGCACATTTAGTTTCAACCATTTATAATGCATGTAATGTTTTACATAATCCTGACATTTGTTATTGAGCAACAAAACAAATATTATAAATTTCGATATTTTTATACAAGGTGTTTCATGCCCTTCAACCTACTTCATTACAAATCACAATAGACCTGTACAAATNGAAGACTGTAAGAAACTAAATCGCTCTTTGAGATAAGCTGGTGCCACTCCATTGAAAAGGATAGTGTATAAAAGCGAAAGAACGTGAAGGTCACGGCGTTGGCGTACCTATAGGAAGCCATTTAAGTTTTGCACGATAAAAAGAAACACGATCGTATTTACGAAGACAGTAGTTAATACTAAGGATAAAGTGATAGTTAAAGTACTAGTTATATTTGATGGCACATTTAGTTTCAACCATTTGTTATTGAGCAACAAAACAAATATTATATATTTCGATATTTTTATTACAAGGTGTTTCAATGCCCTTCAACCTACTCATTACAAATCACAATAGACCTGTACAAATATTTTAACAAAGTACGAGTACAACAAACAAAAAAGTGTTTGAGACATGCGTCCTACCCGTACTAACATACGCAGCTGAGACATTGACATTGACTGCGAGATTGGTTCACAAATTTAAAGTCACACAAAGGGTAAAAGTGCGAGCTATGCTCGGGATCTCTCGTAAAAAGAAAATCGAAAATGTATTATCCGCAAGTGAACTAAAGTTACCGATATAGCTCGCCTAATCAGCATGTTGAAGTGGCAGTGGGCTGGTCACGTATGTCGCAGAACCGATGGCCGCTAGAGCAGAGATTTCTGGAGTGGAGACCGCGTCTTGGCAAGCGTAGAGTAGGACGTCCGATGGACTGACGACTTGCGAAAGTTCGCTGGTGGAGTCTGGATGAGGGAAGCGGAGGAACGAGATATCTGGCGCAAAATGGGGGAGACCTATGTCCAGCAGTGGACGGCAACAGTTTGAAGGGAGAGAGAGAAAAGTTGGACTTATATCTGTAAATACAATTATTTTCTATAGGATTCTATTCATGGGTAACGAGATAATGGGTGTATAAAACAATTAAATACGTCCAGGACAACAAAGCTGTTTACAGAATTCTATAAGCTTTTAAAGCTTCTTTTGTTGAAAAGGTTTCGTAACGAAATAAAATCTATCTGTAATGTTGAAAACTTATTTTTACCTAAAAATACTTTTCTAGAAGAAGAATTTCGCTCGGTTTGTGATGTGTTGTAATGATTCAAATATGCATGCTCCTTGGTTAAGATATTTTGAGATGACGAGTAACAAAATGGAGGCAAAACAAAACATTACGCTGGTAATAAAAACGGGTAGAGAAAACCTCAGAAATATTGGAAAGGTCTCAAGAAAAGGTCCGGTCATGAGTACTCTATAGCGACGGGCATTTATATAGCTTTCGGATCCTGTTAGAATTGAGGTGTTAGGATACAGTGAATGCAAGGATGTGACCTTTCTTTGCAGAGATAAAGTGTGACGTAACATATTATATTTGACTTTATAAGACACTAAAAATAAGTCATTGCCCTACTACAAAGCCCTAAATTACATCAATTCTTGATTATTTTTTGGTAGAATGCACTTTATATGTTAGCTTAGGTTTATCCTAATGTTATTTCACATACAAACTATGTACTTGATTGACTGAAATGAGGCTGATGGTCGCTCGTGCCCATTGGTGGAGACGCAAAATGTGAATTTACTCGTTTAATGTCTATTCCGAATAAATTTCCCTTATTCAAGTAACCATTATTAATTACAGAGTCGCTTCCTCAGACACAATTCGCGTTATCAAAACTAAATAAGGCATACTGGCAAAATTTAAGGTTACTTGAAATTATATTATGAAGCCCGGGGCTTGTTAAAAACGATAGTTAAATTTAAACGCTTTAAGTGAATTTGTTGGTAATGCGGCGGAATACGAAATTATTTAGAGAGATTGTTGAAGGTCATGATGATAAGATTGCCATTTTTCCTAATGACGCAGTATTGTAATTAGATTTCATTCTCCATCTCCTTTAGTCCTTGAAAATAATAGACTAATCAAGGCTTTTGGCTGAAAAGTAAAATCCTTACTTCATTGTCAAAAAGGTGTAATATATCGTGTTTAAGTTAAACAGCTAGACAACTGTATAATTTACCAGGATCACTTTGTCTGACTTGTATATATAGAAAATTTACCACTAGGGGCTGTTCAACAAAGCTGACGTATTCCTGAAATCATGAAAAAAATAATGCGCATGGACCGACAGTCTTTGGTTCAGTTTGGGGGTCTTAACACTACTTTTCCCTGTTAAGCTATATAAATAACCTAAACTTAAGTACAATTCTCACTAACAAAGTGTCTTACACAGAACGAAGTTCTGGAGACCTACCAACGTCACTGCACCAGCAAGGAAGCTTAAAGACTACCCCTATTCTGGTGGCAAGATACTTTAAGGATATCATATCTTAAACAAATACAAAATTATCCGGATTGCACTGAGACATATTGACAATGATTATATAATACAAAATTTATTTTAATTTTATTTCCTAACCAATGCGGTTGCTTAAATAATTATTACTTTTTGTAAAACGACATTAGTAGTAATCCTTTATTTTGTAATGTTTTTGTTCCAAATAAAAAAGGAATAAATATTTACGTTTTAAAGCAACTACGAATATATATTTCATGTTCTTATACAACGAGAATATGCATTTCTATGATAAGAAGGGGATCGAATTACATTATCGAAGTCTCTTTATCATACATCATCAGCTCATTAAACGTCCCCACCGAGGGCACGAGCCTAGCACGTATAGGGTGATTAGGCCTTAGTCGTCCACGCGGGCCCAGTGCGGATTGGACGACTTCACACACAACCTTCGAATCTCTCGCAGGCGTGCATGAAGGTTTTCCTCACGATGTTTTCCCTTCACCCCGTAAGAGCGTCGTATAACGTACATATTTTCGAAAATTGAAAATACATTGGACGTGTCGGGATTTGAACCCAGCCCTCCCGGTAGAAGGCGATAGTCCACACCACTGAGCCATGCGACGCTCTTTTATTCATACAATAGCATCTAATTGACGTTAAAATGTGAACGGAATGTGTCCATTGAGCTTGCACGTGAACTATTCTATACAAAATACTAAGAAAAAGTCTTTTTTTCGCTAAGCTCCTCGCTTGTTAAATTCCCTTTAGATTACTCGAGAATGTTATTTAACTTAAGAACAGGAAAATACGACTATTACCGTGTCTGTTATCTTACACAGTCTTAATTACATGTTTTTTACTCATCACCCTATATGAGTCGGCTTGTGCCCCTCGGTGGGGATGTTTAATGAGCTGATGATGATTATGTCCAGATGATATCGTCATCGTCATCTTGACTCAATTTAAAAGTAAGTCGTTTGTACGGGTCTTTAGATACCGAGAATGTTATTTTAACTTAAGAACAGGAAAATACGACTATTACCGTGTCTGTTATCTTACACAGTCTTATTACATGTTTTTTACTCATCACCCTATATGAGTCGGCTTGTGCCCCTCGGTGGGGATGTTTAATGAGCTGATGATTATGTCCAGATGATATCGTCATCGTCATCTTGACTCAATTTAAAAGTAAGTCGTTTGTTACGGGTAATGAACAACTGATTTTAAATAACACAAAAACAAAAACTGATAATATAAATGTATTGTACAAACAGATTTGTGTTCATGATAACAATTGTTTGGAATCAAACCTTGGTGTAGTAACCTACTTATCATCCCCGATAAATGTGTCTTAATTCAAATTATCCCAATTTGTTTCATCCGCCAGCAAGCGTAGTGTAGGACGCCTTCGGCCCGGTGTACCGACTACTTGCGAAATGTGCTGGAGCTGGATGAGGAAAGCAGAGATCTATGTATTCTTAGTTACGAAGTGAAAAGGACAGTCAAGACGCTCACCTGATGGAAAGCGATAAACCTGACCATGACAGAGCGGCATTGAAGGAGATGAAACACTAATAGACAGTTATTATTCTCCATCAATGCCGCACTGCGCCCGACACCCGAGACAACAGATGTTAGGTCATCCGGTAATTTCACTAATGTCCATCAGTAAACTGTGATGGTCGAATTATCACTTTAACAATCCTTCTTTTTGTTGCAGTGTAACCAACATATTCCTGGTGAACCTGTCCGCCGCAGACCTGCTGGTGACGGGCGTGTGTATGCCGATCCAATTAAGCAAGGCAATCACCCTTGTGTGGTTTTACGGAGAGACCGTTTGTAAGATCGTCAATTATATTCAAGGTAAATTTTTGGATGTAGATGACCCATTTGATATTGCGGTTAAGACGTCGACTGCAACACCAAGGGTTCCGGGTTCTATTCCCGGGCAGTACAAACATTTGTGTGTATGAAAATGTCTGCTTGTAATGCTCTGGGTGTTTTCTATGTATATAATGTATATTTTTACAAAAAAATATAATATGTTATCCTTTGTTTAGTACCAATAATAAGGGCTTCACGCTTAACTTCGGGCTATATGGCGCTGTGTGAATGTGAGTGGATATTTATTTATTATTTATGAAATGTTGTAGCTGTTAACTAATTATTATGTTCCTAATAAACAAATATCCACTCACATTCACACAGCCCCATATTAAGCGAGGAGCTTGTAATTAAGGTACTGAATAACTGGTACACATATTGTTTTGTAAATGCATAATAATATTATACATATAATATACTCAGACAAATACAAACAGACATGTTCATGCAAACTAATGTTTGTCCGGGCAGTACATCGAACCCGGAACCCTTGGTGTAGTAGCCGAGTTGTAAATTAATCTTAGTTTTAAGTTCCTAATAAACAAATATCCACTGACATTCACAAAGCACCATTTAGCCCCATACTAAGCGAGGAGCTTGTGGTTAAGGTGCTAAATAACTGATAAAGATATTTAAACACATATTTTTTGTAAGTGCGTAACAATATTATACATAGAAATTACCCAGACCAATACAAACAGATATGTTCGTGCAAACTAATGTTTGTCTGGGCAGTACATCGAACCCGGAACCCGACCATTACACCACATGGTTTGTCAATGTATCATGAGAAAAGATGACCCTCTCAAAATTTCCCACTCTTTTCAGACTGTTTATCTGTCCCATAATATTGATACTATTATAATAAATACCGACAAAGGGACCATTAATCAACATTTTTAAAATTCTCGTGAATTGTTTTGTTTAACCCTTTGAACGGCAGGAATCCAAATGTATTGTTAATTAAAATCTTTGTTTCTGACGCATTTAGGTGTCATTGGCTTTCAAAGGGTTAACAGCCCGGGTGCACAACCTCTAAAACAATTGTGGTAAATCACAATAAACACTCTTTATTATCTCTTTGATATTTTCTATAAATTTCGTACTCTACACAGACAAAGGATAAATCATGAGAAACAACAATTGAAAAGGTGTCTTGTGTAAGAAAATTAAAGTGAAAAGCACTTTGTTGACAATTGATTAGACATTATTTAATTTAAACTAAACGAACAAACGATTTCACCCATTTGTGTTATTTCGATTGTAATTTAATTGTGACAGAATTATTAGAAGACGTTCATTTTATCTAAGGGGCTAAAATGCGGGCTCTTTTCTTCGATTGAATTTAATTTTTAGCAGTAAATCACAAAGTCAGTGCACTTTAGATTACTTTTTCTATTATCATTATCAGCTCATTATACGTCCTCACTGAGGGGCCGAAGCTTATCTATAGGCCTAAATCGTTCACGCAGGCCCAGTGCGTATTGGATAACTTCACGCACAACCTTTGAAATTCTTCGTAAGCATGCGCAGGTGCAGGCAGGCAGGTAGGTGAGCGTCAGTGGCTCAATGGTGTGGAATGTCGCCTTCCTACCGAGAGGGCTGAGGTTCAAATCCTGCCACGAACCAATGTGTTTTCGAATTTTCGAAAATATATGTACGTTATCCGACGCTCTTACGGTAAAGGAAAACATCGTGAGGAAACCTTCATGCACGCCCGCGAAGAGATTCGAAGGTTGTATGTGAAGTCGTCCAATCCGCACGGCCCACGTGGACGACTAAGCCAATCACACCCATACGGAGTAGGCTCGTGCCCCTCGGTGGGGACGTTTAATGAGCTGATGATGATGATGATGCGCAGGTTTCCTCGCGATGTTTTCCTTCATAGTAAGAGCGTCCGATAAATTAATGTACATATAATTTCGGAAATTCGCAAAAAACATTGGTACGTGGCGGGATTAAACCTCATGGGTTCCGGGTTCGATGCCCGGGCAGAACACATATTTGTGTACATGAACATATCTGTTTGTATTCGTTTGGGTGTTTCTATTATATGTGTATATTTACAAAAAGAATAAGTATGTTATCCGTTATTTATATCCAAATTATAAAGCTAATGCATAATTTGGGCAAATGAGAAAAGAAGATTCGTGATATGCTCACAAAACAATCTAAAAAGTGTTCCAAATGCAGCGTCAGCACACATACACATATTTCGAATGAGCTTACATTACAATATAAAAAACTATACTCTCTTCGGCGGTTCGTTTTTGAGGCACGGATGGCGTGTCTACCTTTATATTTACAGAATATCATTGTTTGGGGTTAGATGGCGATGAGAATGACTATTAATTGTTTCATATAAAGATGGAAATAAAAGATGACAATTTTGAGGCACTCTACTTTCAAGAACGAAATTGCAATACTGGTTAGCGTGCCGTGTTGTGTTTCGGAAATTTGTTTGGCCAGCGTGGGCTGTCAGCCGCAATTGCGTCGTTGCCCGGCTTTTTCAAATACGTGATGTAGCTATTGCTTTCATTAGCAGTTGTTTGGGTTTGTAAACGGTTTTGGGATTTCCCTGGATTTGAATTAGGTTTATTCTGTATTTCGTGAGGATGCCACTCAATACTGAAGATGATTATTTCTCATCCTCATAATTGATGCAGAAAATATCTCGCTCATATTGATATCTTTGATCTATCATGGAACTTAAATGAAGAATACGTATATTGGCCGCAAAATACAAGAAATAAAGACAAAACAATTACAGCAAACCAATGAGTAAAGAAAAAATTAAAGGTATATCATGATCATCGGCTCATTAAACGTCCCACCGAGGGCACGAGCCTACCCATATAGGATGGTTAGGCTTAGTCGTCTTTACTTAGACGACTTCACGCACAAACCTTTGAATCTCTTCACAGGCGTGCGAAAGATTCAAAGGTTGTGCGTGATGAACCAACTACCCTCTCCAATTACCCGGTGACACTGTAGAGGCCATCTGCAGCAAACTAGCAGTAATCATTCAAAAAAACAGCATTACGTATAAAGTGTCTAAAATATTTTCAGCAATATTGATAAGGGTAATCAATCTTACTCATGTGAGAAAATCACTTAGCCCAATAAAACTCCTTCGAGATATACAAATCATTCTCCAAATTAGAATTCTGCAGCCATAAAATGTTCCTTAAATCTCTGTTATGACTCAGCGTTGGTAGTTAATTAATTTCAAATCCAGAGTGAACCGCAGCTTCCAGCTCATCGTATTTGGGATTTGTTTACTACAACGATTTGCTGATTACAAAAATTGTTTTTGAGACGGCGGTTCATTTTGCCGGTCAGTGTTTTTTGCAGATTCGTTTTCTATATTATTATCCATGGTAAAATTTAGAGGTACAATATTCTGGTACCTGAGGTCTTGCAAATGTGTATGGGCGGCGGTGTCACTTACCATCAGGTGAACCGTATACTCGTTTGCCTCCTGTTCAATAAAAAAAACTCAAATATTGAATATTGAGACCACTATATCGCTATGAAATTATGTTTAAGGTATGATATTATAATGGTTTGAAGATTTATCAACAGCTTTCGATATACATTCACGTAAAAGAAAACGTAGTACCTTGTTCTCGTGGCCTGTTATATCTAGTGGTTTTTAATATTTTTTCCTTGTCGCTATTTATGGCGACCTATTTGGTGAAGTCGTTGAGACTTCGGCTACTAAAATAAGGGTTCCGGGTTCGATCCCCGGGCGGAACAATCATTTTTGTATTATGAACATGGCTGTTTGTATTGTTCTGGGTTCTATGTATAATATGCATGTATTTACGAATTAGTATAGAAGTATGTCTATCCGTTGTTTAGTAACCATACTACAGGATTCACGCTTAACGTGGGGTAAATGATGCTGTGTAAATGTTAGTGGATCTTGTTATTATTAGTCAAAAATATATTCAGTCCAAGTGGCTTTGGATTCTTCTCATAATATCATCAGATTTAATCCCGATCTTAATTCGCAAGAACTACCTACCCCCGCAACGCCCTAAGCCGAGGTTCGAGTCCCGTTCGGGGACGCCCTTAGGCTCGTTGTGTAAATACTAAGGCTGAGAGTCATCTGCGCTCGCCACTTGCCCGGTGAAGCTGTAAAGGCCATCTGCGGCCAACAGCAGTAGTCAGTTCGAGAAAAAAAAAAGAACTACCAAATTCTTCGTCCTCTTGAGAGCGATAAAAAACCCTTTACTCTCATATACTCCAGTATAAATGTTATAATACACTTAACAGTACAACACAGTTGCAAGATTTAAATCACCATTCACAATACATCTTCGCAAAATTAAATAATGATTGAGCTTTTGTATTAAATTAAATAAATCAATTAAATTCATCCGATTCCCAGAATGATTCACTTGTAATTAACACTAATTATATTTAAATTTTAGCAAATTAAAAACCACCAACACCAACCGACACGTACCAATGTTTTCGAATTTTCGAAAAAATATATGTACGTTATCCGACGCTCTTACGGTGAAGGAAAACATCGTGAGGAAACCTTCATGCACGCCTGCGAAGAGATTCGAAGGTTGTGTGTGATGTCGACAAATCCGCACTGGGCCCGCGTGGACGACTAAGGCCTAATCACTCTATACGGGTAGGCTCGTGCCCCTCGGTGGGACGTTTAATGAGCTGATGATGATGATGAAATTAAAAAAAATCCATTATGTTTATGTTCTTGACATCTTGGAATTATTTAATGTATGTTTAACTTTCAATTGTTCGATTCTGTTGATTAGGATTCTTTTAAATAAATGCTAAAACATAAATGCTTGTTAAAGAACACAAATGCTTACTCATTGTTTAAAAAGGGTTTTTCATTACTGGAAATTTTATATATCGTTCCATCTTAAAAGTATAGTATGATTTAAACTCTCAGGTAGTGAAATAGGAATATAGGCTTAACTGAATCACAACCGTAACTACCATCAAGCAATTTTGCACCTTAATCTGTGAGAACACAGTACATGTTCTAGTGTATTGACTAAAGCTCTACCAAACTATTCAATTCCTGGCGGAGAAAACCCCAATTCATCGTGCCACTTGATATCTTTATCCGGGATCATATTTGCTCGATTTGGCGAATATTTGAACTAAGATTTTTCCAGTCATTCTGATTTCCGACCGTCTTAGTGTGAAATAACTATTCTTCAATATTTACCCACGTAGATTAATTTCCCAGTTCCTATAACAAATATTAACCTACGTATTTCGAGTAAGTAACGGTAATAAACATTATTGCGATGCTCTATCGTCGGGTAGCTGACCGGAAATTATTATCTTAAGACTATTTGTACTTCGGAAGGCACGTCCAGCTGTTGGCACCGGTTACTATCTTGAATTGGAAACCGTTCATCATCATATGCTCAGTAAACGACTCCACAAAGGGGCAAGAACGTACCCATTAAGGGTTGATCCAAATGACTAGATTCATCACCATCACCCTGTAGCAAGATATATTTCATGACCACCCCAAAGTGTTAAAAAAGATTATTTTTAAATTATGCACCGAGTCAAAATTGTACTGATGTATCATAATTTTAGTTTAGTCAATAAATTGTTAGTGTAATAAAATTACGAGTTAATGGAACATGCTGTGCATATTTATAATTGACGTAAACACTATATTGTTATCTGTGTATATTTTACGAATGTTTGCATTTGCATTGTTGATGTGCCTTATAAAAAAATAAATAGCATTCACTGCAGAGACATGGCCTTGCCACAAAAAAACGCTCTGACTGGTCCCTTAAGGATTTGTCTAAGTCGGTTATAAATGGGGCCGATTAAAACCTTTATTTACTTTCTTTCTTATTGATCTTAAGTAGATTCTAACCTTGTTATCGTACCTTTGACAGGTGTAGCAGTAGCAGCCAGCGTGTTCACTCTGACAGCGATGTCAGTAGATCGTTGGTTATCCATTTCACCGGAGCCAAGACTTCGACCACCAGGCAGACGGCAGGCCCTGATGCTACTAGCTCTGCTGTGGTCTGCTGCCATGCTCATTTTCATTCCATTACTGATGGTGGCATCGGTTCGGAAAGAGCAAGTTCCTATCATATCCAAAGCTTATAAGAATATTTCGGTAAGTTGTTGATAGTAGCTTCATATTTAACATACCATAAACAATAACACAAAAAGTGTCCGCGGCAAAAGTCTGAACATCACGTCAATTGAGTAGAATTTGTATTCGTTATCACGTCGTTATGTCAAAATAACGTAGTGCTTGTGTTTTTTTTATTTTGCACTCTTTCTATGACGCGTTAAGGTCAAAATAATTATTAATTTGACGTTCTAAATATAGCAAGAACTCACTCACTCGAATACGAAATGATAACACCTTGGCATCGGAGATACCGGCCCGGATAGCAGGTGCGGCAGCTGCTTTTGGAAAACTTAGGGCACGTGTTTGGAACTCTCACGATCTTAAGCTGCAAACTAAAATATTGGTCTACAAAGCAATTGTCTTACCCATATTACTGTATGCTGCAGAAACTTGGTGCTGCTATAAGGAAGACATTAAGAAATTAGACGTTTTCCATCTTAGATGTTTAAGGTCTATTCTGCGCATCAAGTGGCATGACCGAGTTCCAAATACGGAAGTCTTGCGTCGTGCTGGCGTGTCCGGTATGGAAGCTCTCATTATGAAGCATCAACTGAGATGGTGTGGCCACGTCTTGCGAATGGCGGACAGCAGATTGCCAAAAGCAGCTTTCTATTCCGAACTTTCTAGCGGAAAGCGAAGGCAGGGCGGGCAATATCTGCGTTACAAAGACGTGCTCAAGCGCAACCTTTTGGCTTGTGGTATTCCACCTTATAGTTGGGAGGAGCGAGCTCGTCTTAGACCGGAATGGCGTTACACTGTTCACAAAAACGTGGATCTTTACAGAAATAAGCGTCTAGAAGATCTTGACGTAAAACGCCAAATACGGAAGACTCGACCGAAGCCCTCCTACAACTATACAACTAATTCTGCTGGCCAGTTATTCTGCGCCCCATGCAACCGAATTTTTAAGTTGAAGTTCGGTTTTGCTAGTCACATTAGAGCCTATCACAACAACGACCCGGTATAGACATTTATATATAGCAAGAACTATACGTATGCGGCTCGGATATTTTATGTGTATCTAGGTACTTAACTAAGAATATAGCGTACCAAGTCAAGTAATCTTTGCCTGCGAGATTATTTCATAAAATCAAAGTTGATCAACAGACTCCAAAAATTTATTAGGCTTAGTTTGGTATTATTTTAAGGGTAAAATCAGAAATAATGTTATTCTATATTACTTAATTTACAGTCATACCTGCTCTGAGTATTCACACAGTGTTTTAAACGGATAATCTGAAGTAACTAGCTATGTATGTCATAGAACCGACAGCCGTTAGAAGACCGTGTATGACGTAGCGGAGGATGGGCATCCTCCGGCTTGATGAATTATTGACGACTTCCGAAAAGGTCGCTGGCACTGGCTGTGTGAGAAAACAACAGAGGAGCATCTATATCTCTTATTTTCTTTATTGTAATTGTTAAAGTTAGTTCCCATAGCAAACTGTTTACTTAGGAGTAAGTTACTCGTAGCAACAGTAATCGTATTTCTGAGATTATTTTATTTATTTATTCGTAGAATATTAAGGTCCGCGAATTAAAATTTTGGAATGGTGTCGACTGGCTTGAAAAAGAAATCTGAAACGCCAATAATGAAATTTATTGTGTCTGATTACCTAAAAATACACTTATAATTAGTACATATACAATCACAGAAAGGTTGTTAAAAGTACAACAGTTTATAAATGACTTCTGACTTTCTGTTGTTGTAATACTATAAAAAAAATACGGATTAAAACTCAATTGATGTGTCAATAAATATCCTATCGCCCAGTCTCCACTAGCGATCATTTGCGCACTGTGTTCGTAAATCCTTTGTGAGAGGATTATTTTAGCTAAACTATCCATTGATAGATTATACCTCGGCAGCTCACTGACAATCGATTCGTTGACACGTTTCTGACCATACCCCATACAATAGTCTTCCATTTTGGAGAGCGTACTAGATGAATGATACTTTTTGATTTGATTTCATGGAGTTGATAATTCTATGACTGTAATATCACCACTCCTTCACATCTTTACTCCATATTAGCAACGATTGCGTTGCCAAAGTTTTTAGTTATCCTACGCACTCGATATAGCCCAATGCGTGAGACAAGCCATAACAAGTTTTCACGACGGTATTCTGCATGGTTGTGGTATCAACTCGGTAGAGCCGAGAAGAATCCAACATACATATCAAAAAGCCAGTTTTTTATGAATCCGGAACCTTACGCCCTTCAGAAACAAATTCTTATATCCATTAATTCAATTAGGCTTAACTATTTTGTCTTTCATAGATGGTTATTACTTATAAATGTCGAAATATAATCTTCATCAGCTCATTATACGTCCCCACCGAGAGGCATGAGCCGATCCACGCAGGCCCAATGCGCATTGGCTGACTTCACGCACACGCACAACTTTTGAACTTATTTGTAGGCGTGCGCAGGTTTCCTCACGATGTTTTCCTTCACCGTAAGAGCGTCGGATAAACGTACATAGAATTTCGGAAAAATCAAATATACATTGGTACGTTGCGGGATTTGAACCTTCATCCTCCAGATCGGAAGGCAACAACACCAATGAGCCACCGACGCTTTTAATATATAACAACAAAAAATTCGGCAAACAACTATAGATTTAGAATTGAAGCGCGCGGTCGTCCAACCATAGAGAGAGGAGGCCGATGATTATTCTTTATAAGTTAAAAATTGTTGGAGAGTTGAGAAGCATACTTGAAACTCCAACATCGTTGGCGGAAGTCGTAAATTTTCAAGGGATAAAAAAAATTGAAGTGGTCGGTTCGGCATTTTGTAGTTTAACACGGTTTCTTGTTCTGGGGATTTTTAGTAAACGAACTGCATAAAATCCCTATATGCTGGTTTCTTAGCATTTCAGAATAAATTATTAGATTTTCTAGAAAAATACTTTCGTGCTACTATAGAAGGTATTATCAAACCTCCAGGTAAACCACTATAGTGTGCTTATATGTCAAATGTAACAAAAAAATCTACGTCAGAGGCTTAGACAAACCATAAACTAACTAGTAGCACAATCATCAAGAAACATCACCCAAAAAATTTCACAATGCCCTGCGCTCTCGATCCATGTCTAGGTCATCCTTGAGCGTCTCGGTGACCCAATGTCCCAGGTATTTAAAACTGTGCACTTGTCTTAAAATAGTGCCATTGAGCTTTACCGGTGGAACTTCGTACGTCTTATTATTAGCTTTAAAGACAAGCAGTTCACTTTGGACGCATTGTATTTTAGGCCATGGGCTTCCGCATAACGCTCACATATACCAAACGATGCGCTGATGGAGGGCACAGCAGCACCATATCGTCAGCATAACTTATGTTGTTGACACAAGGCACTCACGCGGGCTCCACGATGAGCTCATTCATGTACAAATTAAAAAGGCTTGGAGAAGTTATACCACCTTGCCTCACGCCACATTCCAATCTGGACATGTCTGAAATCTCACCGGACCAGCACCCCACGCCACCACACGCACACACACACACACACCAAGCATGCACACAAACACACTCACACACACACACACACACACACACATCAACACACACACAACACACACGCAACCGCACGCACGCACGCACGCACGCACGCACGCACGCACGCACGCAGCACGCACGCACGCACGCACGCACGCAGCACGCACGCACGGCACGCACGCACGCACGCACGCACGCACGCGCACGCACGCACGCACGCACGCACGCACGCACGCACGCACGCACGCACGCACGCACGCACGCACGCACGCACGCACGCACGCCGCACGCACGCACGCACGCACGCACGCACGCACGCACGCACGCACGCACGCACGCACGGCACGCACGCACGCACGCACGCACGCACGCACGCACGCACGCACGCACGCACGCACGCACGCACGCACGCACGCACGCACGCACGCACACGCACGCACGCACGCCACGCACGCACGCACGCACGCACGCACGCACGCACGCACGCACGCACGCACGCACGCACGCACGCACGCACGCACGCACGCACGCACGCACGCACGCACGCACGCACGCACGCACGCACGCACGCACGCACGCACGCACGCACGCACGCACGCACGCACGCACGCACGCACGCACGCACGCACGCAACGCACGCACGCACGCACGCACGCACGCACGCACGCACGCACGCACGCACGCACGCACGCACGCACGCACGCACGCACGCACGCACGCACGCACGCACGCACGCACGCACGCACGCACGCACGCACGCACGCACGCACGACGCACGCACGCACGCACGCACGCACGCACGCAGCACGCACGCACGCACGCACGCACGCACGCACGCCACGCACGCACGCACGCACGCACGCACGCACGCACGCACGCACGCACGCACGCACGCACGCACGCACGCACGCACGCACGCACGCACGCACGCACGCACGCACGCACGCACCCGCACGCACGCACGCACGCACGCACGCACGACGCACGCACGCACGCACGCACGCACGCACGCACGCACGCACGCACGCACGCACGCACGCACGCACGCACGCACGCACGCACGCACGCACGCACGCACGCACGCACGCAACCGCACGCACGCACGCACGCACGCACGCACGCAACGCACGCACGCACACGCACGCACGCACGCACGCACGCACGCACGCACGCACGCAACGCACGCACGCACGCACGCACGCACGCACGCACGCACGCACGCACGCACGCACGCACGCACGCACGCACGCACGCACGCACGCACGCACGCACGCACGCACACACACACACACACACACACACACACACACACACACACACACACACACACCACACACACACACACCACCACCACACACACACACACACACACACACACACACACACACACACACACACACACACACACACACACACACACACCACACCACACACACACACACACACACACACACACACACACACACACACACACACACACACACACACACACACACACACACACATACACACACACACACACACATACATATGCATATATTTTATTTTAAAGATGTCATTTAATTTGTTATTAAGAGTAATAGTAGAGTAATTGTATCTAAAATGAGTGTACTGGGTATCTATACAAAGTACTATGGGCGACCGAATTTTCCTAACACAAGTAAAACTAATTTGCTTAAAGGGAAATTTCAAATGCAATACAATGTAAAAGTATACCTGAGTTACGAAATAAAGTATTTATTATTATATACTTATTTTAAAAAAAAACCTTTTTGAAGCACATATAGATGCTTCCTGTAATGTGTTTACAATACGATTATATATGAAACGTTATCTCATGATAACGGATTAGACGGATAGGATTATTACACACAGTTTTAGCGCACTCAGTGAAAGCAATAGAGAAATCAATTTATTTCAAATTTGCATTACAATATTCAGTATATAAATATATTTCAGAGGAGAATATCTCCCCATATAACCTTATTGACCAAGTTATCATTGCACACAGTTTTTGACCTTAACACCTTAAGGTACACTTCCAACGGAAAAGGATCAGACCAAAAAACATTATAATTAATTGACACATTTTCAATAGTATTTCTAGCACCCTGCGTAGTCACACAATGATCATGCCAGCTATTTGTTCCATGACTGTCACTTATATACGTGTATGATCCCGAGTCTAGGCTATAATGTCAATGTCAACACACAACTACTCCTGGTTAATACAGAAGCTAAGTAGTTCATCACCAAACCGTCTTCCCGGATGTGCATTTAAATCACCGAGAATATAAGCATATTCAACGTCACAACTGTCTATAATAGCGTTCAACTCACCCAAACGTTGTGTGAACTCCACCAGGTGCATAGGTTCATCGGTAGGCATGTACACGGAAAATACTAGAAATAAGCACTGCATCGTCATTACTTTTATAGCGAGCGGAGCGGAGTAAGCCCGCTTATGTATCAACGGCCGACTTCCCCACCTAGTCAAAGTCACGTTCTTTATATATATATATATATATAATTCGGACCCCAGCCTTTTTAAGGACTTGACCGATTTGGTCAAGGTAAGTCCTTCTGGGTCGACCCCTGCTCGTCTATCCTTCCACATTCGCACAATGATCCTGCTAGAAGTAGAAAGAGGTAACCAAGTTGGTCAAGTCCTTAAGAAGGCTGGGGTCCCAAGTAAAAGGAATAAAAGACCTTGTATGAGAAGATTGACGGATGTGAATGAAGCTAGGCAAGTATGTCAGGACCGCAAAGTGGCGTTTCATCATCTCTGCCTACCCCTCTGGGACCCCTCTACAGCTTTATTTATTTATTTATTTTTCATACTACTATGACACTATGACATGTAGCGAGCGACGTGATTATGAATGAAAATTCCGCCCAACTGACGTGATGAGCAGAATTTTGACGCGGACACTTTAAAAATGAGTTTGTGCATATAGTCCGTTTATTGTTTATCTAAGGTCAAAGGCCATAAGGTGGTAAATAATCTAGCAATAGAGTTCATTGTTTATTTATCTGACCATCACCACTGAATAAATAGACGATTATTATTATTGCAAACTTTCTTTACTAGCTCAGAAACTAATCGCAACAAATACTGCCAAAGGGCCGAAGGGTTTCCCCAAATGAGACACTAATCTCAGATTAAGGCTGAATAATACCAAGAAGTACGTGAATCGAGGCCGTTAAAGAATCGTTGCTTATTGGTCAGAGTTCATTTGGACGCCAAATTGCATGTGTATTTTCATGCCGAAACAAATATAGGGAAAATGCTGTCCGATTAAATATAATGGTGGCTAAATTTTATATATAAAAAACAAAAGAAATATAAGTATAATAATATTGTGTGACAAACAAACTCTTCTTATTATTAAAATACATTAAAATGTGTAACAATAGACTAAGGTGAGGGGGGGGGGGGGGCACGGCAGTGCCCCAGCCAAGTCGAGCGCGAAGCAAACACGGCCGTACCATCCTTTACAGGATCCATTTCGCCGCATTTTCAGGCTCTAATTTGAAAACCTTTGGATAATACCAGAACGCTGAAATTTTAGTCATCTGGAAAGATATATTAACATACTTTTAATCCAAAATTTCAAGTCTGTAGGTCATTTAGTTTCGACGTCAAGCGAAAGCAAAGTTTCACATTTGCGACAGATACGACACTCACTCACTCACTCATGATCATCAAAATAGAAACTAGTACTTCCCATTAACTCAGAGAGCTGAAATTTAGTACAGAGTTAGGGTTTTATAGCTACATAAAGGGAAATAAAAATTTGGATAATCGGAGATCTGGAGTATCTGATGACCCTGATTAGATAACAAAAGAGGGAAACGGTGATTCAATAACCAATCAATTGTAGGCTAGATAAAGCCACTAACGTATAAAGCATGTTTAACGGCCAAGTCAAACAACATTAACCATAATAATAAAGTAATCGCAGTAAGGAACCTTAGACTTGGCACGACTTTGTCTTGATTTCATTACTTTTTAGAGATAATCAAGCAGCTCAATCGCGACTTGGCTAGTTTTTTACAGAATGTTTTTGGTGGGATCTCTTTTAGGCAATCTATCAAACAAAGAACTAATTTATGAAATGCTGTAAAAGTCACTTTATGAAATGCTTATTTAAAAATTAGAAATGAATAATGAAATGACACTTTTGAATCGCCCAAGAGTTTTTTTAAATATA